>JAQFVV010011469.1:0-18706 GCA_028023455.1 Epiperipatus broadwayi | reverse complement strand
CAGAAGACTTCTGGCATCCATTAATTACTCTGGTTGGCACAGGATGGCACTACTGTATGGAGAGTTTTGCCTGTTTAATAACAGTTATGAGATTTGCTATTACAATGCTTGGATTTATAGCGTTTTTGATTTATCTTTTCCCACACTTTTTTCCATTGCAGCATTTTAGGCTGTGTAATGTTACTTTACAATGTTTGATTTATAGCATTATAGTTTTTAAATATTGTTTTTTAAAATACTGATTTAGTATATACTGTTGAAGACAGGAATAAGCTTTCTTTTTGCAAATAGCATTTATGATTTTTTTTTAAATGCCTTAAGATACGTTAATTTTTTGAGATTTACTATTACAATGCTTGATTTATAGCGTTTTTTATTTTTTTTTATTTTCCAACATAAATTAATTTTTTGAGATTTATTATTAATCAATGCTTGGATGTATAGCTTTTTTGATTTTTTAATTTTTTTGAGATTTACTATTACAATGCTTTGATTTATAGCATTTTTAATTTTTTGAGTTTTGCTATTACAATGCTTGGATTTATAGTGTTTTTGATTTTTTAATTTTTTGAGATTTACTATTACAATGCTTGATTTATAGCGTTTTTGATTTTTTTTATTTTCCAACATAAGTTAATTTTTTGAGATTTTCTATTAATCAATGATTGGATTTATAGCGTTTTTGATTTTTTGAGATTTGCTATTACAATGCTTGGATTTATAGTGTTTTTGATTTTTTAATTTTTTTAGATTTACTATTACAATGCTTGGATTTATAGCGTTTTTAATTTTTTGAGATTTGCTATTACAATGCTTGGATTTATAGTGTTTTTGATTTTTTAATTTTTTGAGATTTACTATTATAATGCTTGGATTTATAGCATTATTATTTTTTTTTTTATTGTATCGCCTCACGCTATTTAAGGCCCCACGTTTCTCTCTTTCCCAGCACTTTTTTAATGTGATGCCTCCGGCTATTTAATTTTCATGTTACTTTCTTGTCTCCTCCCATTTTTATTTGTTGTGCCTTAGGCGATTTATTTTTTTGAAAACTGGGTGTTTCTATTCAATGTCATTTATCGCTTGCATGTGCCAGCAGTGTTTTTGGGTGTTTTAAAATTCAAAATGGCCACCGAGCACGTACTATATCAGCACCCAACTATCTTTTAACTAAAAGTTTAAACCCTTATCTCTACCAATTTTTAGACTGTACTTTTTAATTTAAATATCACTCTTTGTTTCACTTTATATACATTTTAACTCTCTATAAATTTTACTCTATTTTTATACACTAAATAAAAATTACTCTCTCTATATATAACAATAATAAAAATCCAACACTGGAAATATTAAATACCATCTCTCAGTTTTGAGGATACTTTGGGATTACAGTTGTTGTGATGTAATCGTTTGTCCATAATTATTCTAAAACTTAACGACTGTTACTTTTTTAAAGATTAGCAAACTTTATTTAAAATGAGTTTTTTGAATTAAAGTTAATTTTTAAAAATTATTATGAATACAATATTTGGGGAATAAAAAAATTACTAAACAAGAGCAAATTTCGATATTGTTTATTTAATTCAAATCTTTTATTTATATCGTATTCATAATATTTTTTTAAAATTAACTTGAAATCAAAAACTCATTTTTTATGTGATGTGATGCACTGTGACTTCTCCTAAAACGGAGTCAGAAATATCTCAGCAACTATGCTCAGAGAAACCTGTTAGCCACTTTACCTTCCCTTTCCATTCGCCACCCTAAGTTTTCCCATAATCTGCTCCATCCCATTTCCACAACATAAATTTTGTCAATTCTATGGCATTTATATCTAAATCCTCCTTATCTTTCCCCAAAGCCAGCATAAAAATCAATAACCCACTTTCTGTATAATCACTTTGTTCATATTTATTCTTACATAATTTCATTATTTGTACCCTTTCTGCTTTCAAGCATTTACATTCAATTAACTTATGCCTAATATTTTCTATGCCTTCCTTACACAATTTGCAGACTAAATCACCTATATTTTTCAATTTCCATGTTTATTCTCTTGTTGCTCGAGCCTTAAACAATAATCTACTTTCCTTGCTATTATCATAAATTAATTCGCACCCAATGTTCCGTTTACTTCTATATATATATTTAAACTCTTTTTACTCTCCATACTAGTTCTCCATGTCTCCAGCTCCCTATTCTTTATTAATACATCTATTCTTTTATTTTTTAAACATAACGTTTGCTAATGGCGCTGCTGCTGTAATGTAATTGTCCGGTCATAATAATTCTAACTTTGTAAATTCTTCGAACACTTTAGATTTATTTTTTTAAAATATTATAATTTATTCGATAAAATAATTTTGACAAGAGATGCGCGTACCCATGGCATCTATTGAAGACACGCCATTGCTACGAACTCATCAGTTATTACTTAAACTAGTTTAATTACAATATTTAAATATTTGCTCACAAAAAGCAATACAGTTATTTAATTATGCATTCTCTTACGCAGTATTAACTTACATATTTAAATAACCAAAAATAAACCAAATATTAATGCGTGAAATATATGTAAATCTTAAAAAGTACGTTACCTACAAACTCACTTTTTAACATGAGACAAAGGCAGTTCCTGTTTTCATCTCAGGCTTCTCTTTTGCCCCGCCATCTACTGGAATTATAAAATTTTCAAACAAGTAAGTGTTTTCCTGACGGTTTGTGATGAAAGTAGTTTAGTTGTATTTATAAATACTGTTTCCATTATCTAATATTAAATATTGATTGTCTTAGAAAAATTTAACTTTATTTAAATTTTTCAATTACCTTCAACTTTTAATAATAGCATATAGGTTAGTATATTAATGTTGATGTTACTTTAGTTGACGTGTTAGTAAATGAAATATTAGAGTTGTGCTGAAAAGAAAGAATGATTCATGCATTGAAAAAGCAAAAAATATTAATTTTAGTTGACCAATAAACGAACTCTTGTGGTTAAAATTAGCGTGTTTGTGTACTACTTGACATTTTTATTCACTTAACAAATTTATATATTAACGTCATCTACAAATAGTCCAAGAGTTTTTAAGATTTAAACTATTTAAAAACCAATACATTATAAATAAATGAAACAATTAAGTATTTATCTTTTTATATTTTATTTTTCCTGACTTTGGATTTTCTTTTTCACCATTTTTTTTTGTATTTTTATTTGCGCGCACCGCTCCCGCTATTTTTTTTTCTACATTAAATTGATTTTTAAATATTCGATAAATTTATCTTTTCTCTAATAAGGATTAATCTGGTATTCCTAACTTTGGTATCTATCATAAAATACAATACAGTTTTGATTTCATTGTTACACATACGAGCGCGCCTCCCACGATTGTCTCTGGTTTATTCATACCCGTTTCATCACCGAAAATTGTTTTGTGTCTTCTCTGAATTTTCGTCTATGTACTAATCGATACTGGTAAAGATCACATAGAATATCAAAAAACTCTTTCTGTTGATTGTGAATCACAAACTGTTTTGCAACAAATTGAAAAAATTTAAGATACTTTCAGGAATTCCCAATTACTTTCATTTTTTTTTTTTTTAAAGAGAACAAATTAAAAAACAGCATTAATGCTTTTTTGTAGCATTAATACCAAACCAAAATGATTTTTTCTCCTATCTTGGTGAAAAGCTGGTCTTAGTGAAGTGTTAGCAATAACATGTTTTAGTTTTATAGTTTAATAACATTTGAAGTACTTTATTCATTTTAACATTTGTGAATTTCATCATATTGATAATATTTGGAGAACTATTTTGTTTTATAGCTAAGCTAAAACTAAAGATTCTTTAATCTTTTTTATTATACATTCTATAAATATATATATTTATTTTATGAAGGGAACTTTATACTCCATTTTTCAGGCAACAAATAGTAATGTTGAGAGAACTAACATCTTATGCACTGTCAGAATTGCAAATGTTTTAAGTAATGAGGTATAGCTGCCCAATCCATATTGAGAAGTTTCGGATTGGTATATATTGATGTACTATAAACCAGCATACTCAACTGTTAAATACTTTAGACAGCTGCAACTTTATAACAGTAGAAACAAGATTTAAACTGCAATTGAAAACAAATGACAAAAACAATGGCCATCATATAAATGACAGCAGGTGTATGAAGCGAAAAGTAACACCACTGCCATGGTATGATGGAAAATGTACCACCATGGGTACAAAGAAAAATCAATTTATAGTTCAATGAATTAATCAAGATACATATTGTTACTGATGTAATCATGAGTCCCAATCTCCAAAAGCAGAATGCAGTTCTGCTTCCAATAAATAAGTGGAAAAAAACAACAACAAAATAAACAGATGATTTGGAACAACTATGAAAAATCTTCCAGTGATTGAAGTCAATTTTAACTTCTACTATATGTGTATTGTATACGATAAAGTTCATGGATGAGTCATTAAAGCATTGGCATGAGGGTGCAATGGGCTGATGATGTTTGATGGAATTCAATTTTTCTGCACTACTGCTACTTAACATGGAATTTTCAAAATCGTGAAAACTATCCTAACTTTCAAAAAAGATGGGACTGATATTAAGTGTCTATTGTGGTTATTACCATGATCAGACATGTCACATGGATTATCTAAGACATATAAATATGAAATAAGCAATGCATTATTTATTATGCAAAAAATTTGATGTATTATATCTTCTGTGATATAAGTTGCATATTGTGCTTAAAATAAGATAGCTTTATCAATATTTATGCTGCTGTGATTGGATGTTTTTCTATCATGGTGTTGAAATCAGTTACTATACTTTTTGGTTACTGAAAGTCACCCCAATCACAAACAGCAAATTAATCATGAAGGGAGACAAAATAATTATAATAATGACAAAAGCAGCTTAGTGTGAAAAGATTGTTTATAAATATAAATTAAATTTGATCCAAGGAATGCAGTTCAACACAATCTAATTCCACCATATTACATGTTGGTATTGTAGTAATGTGTAATGAAATACAAGCAAAAAATAAGTACATTTATTAAAGAAATTATAAATGACATTTTTATTAATTCTACATGGTGTCCTTAAAAGATTAAGTTTTGCCCTAACCATGTGCATGTATCTTAGCATTTTATCTCAAACAAATATTTTTGTATATAAAATTTAAAAAAAAATCCTTATTAATTAATTATAACCTTAATCATTGGAAACAAAGACAAGAAAAACAGGTTCTAAATAATCATTAAATCCATAATAGAATTTATGTAAGTACATTCATATTAATATTTTTTGGTTTTTCTGTTATATTGCCATTAGGAATCATCATCATTTGTTTTGTTTTTGAAAACAGATCACTGATAACAATTGTAGGGGATAGAGTAAGTTATATTTTTCTAAACACAACATTGAGAAAATATTGAGATAAAATTTGAAGAAAGATAGTTAATTTGTGCAAAAACATTTGATAATGAATAAAAAAGGCTTTAAATTTATAAACAAAAGATATTTTATTGGTTGAAAGCATAGACTAAAAATTGTGAAAATTATCATTGAACAGCATATCTCTGTGCAAAAAGTTGGAATATTATATTGTTATTTAAATATATGATGACTTCATATATATATATATATTCTAACCTTTCCCCCCACCGCTCTCGTCCGTCCTCTCCTAAATTGTATATACTGTTTTATTCCGGGTTCTAGCTCAGTCTAACAAATAAATAAATGAAATATCCAGCATTAATTAAAATGATTACTAGCTCTAATTTTTAAAATACAAATACGGTTATATTTTAAAATGAATTAACAAATATTTACTATTTTCATGAGACATGGAGTGACGACACGGGGAACGAGATAGACTACATTGAGATATTATCCACATGATACTATCTCAATGGCATAAGAACACTATTCCCCTTTTTACTATATTAAATAACTAACTCATAGTATTCTTACGACTTTCTAAGCTCTTTTCACTACGATTAATATAATAATCATCTATTATATCCTTCATAACAAGAATCTAGCTCAATTAAATAAAAATGAAGAAAATAAATAAAATAAACAAAATCTCAGGTTCATTAATTGTATTCTAACTGATTTAAAATTACGGTAGTAAACTATGAAAAGGGAATTTTATGTCATAAATTCACTACGCAATAACTAACAATAATAAATAATAATAATAATAATAACAACAATAGTATAATATAATCTTATTACTTCCTAAATGAAATAAATAATTACGTACGTGGTAGTATTTTAATAATCTGACAACAGAATACGTGTGGCAACATTAGCATATATTTTAATTTAATATTGTGGCAATCGACTTATGACCAATAAATGAAATAATTATGATCTTTTAATTTCATAATATTAATAAATTCTCAAAATGATTATAACACTTTTATGTTTACCTTTTTTTTTTTTGTGCAAAAACTATATATCTGTTTCAATTATAAATGTATTGTGATATCATGCATCCATGTGGAGAAATAACAACGAAGACACAAAGCTTTAAAATAAATTTACAACAAAGTTTATTAATAACATAAACAAGTAACAATATTTTACATTATGTACATTGGATATCCTTATTCTCCTATCACAAAAGTATTTTACTAGTTTATAAAATGAAAATCAAACTTCTACTTATTTTTCTAGTTAACTCTTATTTTTTAAATGCTTAAGAAAATACAGTATTATTATTATTATTGGATTTCTTATTATGGTTAGCTTGTTACAAAATGTGTTTCTCATATAATTATTATTAACACTTTGTATCCCTACTATTATTAAAATTATATTTTTAATTTTTAAAATTACATTCGTAGTAAACATTCTATAAAATAATAAAATTCTAGTTTTATATTAGTGGTATGGAATCCTACAAATTCAAACATTCTTTTACATTCGGTATTAAGTTTTATTGTTCCTTATCCGATGTTTGTTACTCATAATATACTCATTTAAGCCTTACTTCGGATGATATACTTACAACCATTAACATACCATGCACAAGTATATGTTTATTACACACTATTGAATTATTTTCTTAATAAATATGCAATATTTATTTTCTAAATATTATTTAAAACATTAAAATTTTTATTATCACTTTTACAATAAAAACTTTGTTTAGATTTCTCTTTAAAAATCTTATATTCATTTCCGAATTAATTTATAAACTGTATTATATGATTCTTTCTCTCTTTATGATATTTTGTACTTTCACTTTTAAAATTACATAATTCTATACATTCCAGTAAATAAACTACTCTTACATAAATGATAACATCTCTGCAATTCTATTTTATTCATTATTTCTTTGAAAATATCTTTCTGACGATGCAGATTCACGAAACAAGGATAGCGAAAATAGATGCACAGGATCAAAATATAACTACAATATTATCCGTCATAAACCTTGACAATAAGGGCACAGTGAATTAAAACACTATAGAGGAGTGACCTTTGTCTGTCTACCAACCTCTATTATAGGAGTGATGCTAAAGCTATTTCTTCAGCTTTATATAACATCAAAAAGTTTAAAGATACGCAAAAACACTGTCCAAAATATATGTGTTCAGTCATAGGACTTAGTTAACTATACTGAAATCACACAAACTAAATCTGATCCAAATACTTTATTTTCCTATTTCTTAACAAAAACATCATCTTGGTTTCCTCTACACTAGTACTACCAAGTCACTATCCGATCTTATTTCTCATGATTTTTCTATACAGTACATCGACAAATTCCTATCTGCATTTCTAACAATAATAAAATTCATTTATTTCAAAACTATTCCGCTGTTCTTTAAGAAAATCTTTTACTACTTTCCTCGTATATTTATCATATACCAACTATTTTAAAATATCTGAATACTTTATTACATGAAAGTTCAAAAGAATCACACAATTGTTCTGATAACTTATATTATTAATTATACTTTAAATAACTTATTGCATGCATATTTAAAATTACTCCTATCTCATAATATGTCAAAATGTTGTATAAAATGTGTACATAGGATTTAAACTTTCACACATCATTCTTAATCAATAGACGATCTAAAAAAAAAAATACATTATGCATTATGAATAAATATCAAAATTACCAAACGATCTTTATCTTCTCGATCGTGTTCCGTAGGCTTCACCATCCCATTGATTCTTGTAGATATACGACTTCCATACATACATTTTATTTTTAAAACAATATTTCTATCATTCTATTAAGCCATTATATTTAATTTTTTTTTTATATTACTAAATTTATGTTTATATGTTTTCCCTAATCTCACATAGCATTTTATATTTAAAATTAAATTAGTAAAAAATATTTAAATTATATTTACGATACTTCTTCATCAAACTTTCTTGAACTGTTCATATTAAAGCTAAAAAAATATTATTTTATTTTTTCTTCAGTCACTTAAGGTTCTATTTTAAGGCAAAACAATTATTACTCTGTTTGATAAATCTTCATAGACAACAATCCTTGGTTTTAAAATAATTAATACTATTATTAATTCTTGATATCAATTAATCCTGTAAAGAAAAAAAAACGTCTCCATATTCTCTTCTAATATTGTCTGCTAGTATTTTCCCGCGCGACTTTCCCGATGCATCTTTAGGGTACTTTTATTTAAATATTCAGTAAATTTTTCTGTTTTCCTGGATCCATTTTCATTAAGTAATTTAATTTTATATTTTTCAGATCAAGCATTTCCTTCATTGAATACGTTATAATATTTTTAATTAGATAGAGTTTTCGGCTCCTTTTCTATAAACACATAATAGCACTTTCATATTATTTTATAACTTTTTTCTTTCTTTGAAATTCTGGAACTATATTTTTTATAATATCTCTTTTAATAGATAAACATTCTTTTTTTCATTATATCTTTTACATAATTTTTCTTTATAATAAAAAACGCATATTAAATTTTCCCATAGAGAAGAATAAAATAACTTCAAAGTAGCCTTATAAAATTGGTGCGTCATAATTTTTTCCTGACGGCAAGTAACTTCTCTTTTAGGTTTTCATACAGCGTCCCAATTATATCTCTTTGAGTTATAATGATAAGTTTCTGGTTGAGCATAAATAAAGCTGTATTAAGGCAATTTCCAATTATTTTTCTCTTAGCCATATTTTTAGGTATTTTTCCTTGTACTTCCATTTTACTGTAGGTTTTTGGTTAAACTTGAATAAAATTCCCTGGTAAGATAACTTTTAAAATTAGCAATCCATGTCGAGGCAGTCAAAATATATTATATGTTACAGAAGAACTTTTAAAATAAATACGAAATTTTAAAATTTATATCACTTTTCCAGCTACGGTGTTATCAGCTAAAAAATATATTACTTTCTCTTTCACTTACACATTACTTCTCCCCTGCTCTGTCTAATTCTTATATTTTGTCTGCCGGATTATCCCCGTTGATTGGTTAATAACTTTATTTTAGCGCGAACAGATTTACACATTTTAGTTTTATAACAGACTAGACTGTTAAAATAAGGAATTGATGACGTCATGTCTTAAATATTATTTAGACTAGTACTTTTTAAATTTAATTATACTTTTATCAAAATCATTTAAACTTTAAAAACAATTATTAAAACAATATTTAATATTTTAACTTTTACTTTAATGATCGATGGCAATTATATTTAGTTTCAAATTCACAAACTTTATTATTATTCTAACAAGTGTGTGTGTGAAGGTATATAATATACAGTCACGTGATTACTAACTTTATCAAATGATTTTTTATTTACGTCTCGGTCTGAATTACCAAAACTGATATATTTTATAAAAAATTTGGAAAATAATTTAAACTTGTAGAACTAAATACAATTCTCACCATCCTAAAGTCTATTTTAAAATACACTCTATTAATTTTGCCTATTAAACATAATTATAACACTACATCTAGCATTTATTTAATTTATTAGTTTCAAAAATATTATATTCAAATTATTAATATACTTTTAACTATTTATAGCTGTGTTATTTTATATGGCCAGCTTTTACAACCATATGCAATGATATAATTAAGCTTTATTTAACTGTTTTCTTTTAAAATAATTTATTACACTGTTATATACCAGGTATTTTCAGCTTTAAATTATACTATAAAATCTAATTATCCTACTATTATTTATATATCATACAAATATAACTTAAAATTTAAAATTTTTTAGTAATTGACCTTTCTACCTTATTATGACCTACAGACAAGGGCACAATATATATATATATGTGTGTGTGTGTGTAATATTATTATTCGATGTCTATATTTTTAAAGAAATAATGCATAGTAGATAATAATATTTCTGCAATTGTTTTTTATGACCATAATAATCATGTATTTATGGTTTTGACTTCAATTTTATTAATGTAAAAATATTGCAAATTGAAAAAAATAACAATAAAAGAAAAATAAAGGAAGCGATGCTAATATACAAATATAAACATGACTTAATTAACAGGCAAGCAGCAAACATTAAGATCATGGAATTGTGGGAATGTTAGCTTTTCAAAGCTTTAATTGATAAAGATTACTTGGATAATCGAAAGTGCTCTGAAGTGGATAAAATTTTTTAATTATTTAGTTACTGTATCTACAAATATTCAAAAATACACAATCACATAATTACATTTAATTAATGATGATAATGATATAATAATCAATATTTATACCATCCAAAACAATTAAAGACTGTAAGACAAAGAAAGAGAAAAACAGCAATAAGATAGAAAGTATATCATAAACTAGATTTGATTAATGCACATCATATCCTACAATGCAACAAAAAGTCTTAATTTAAAATTGTTTATTGGTTATTAGCATTTAATTCTCATATATAAAACTCATGATTCATTGTATGATTCACAATATATGTGCTATAAATTTAAAGAGTAAACAAATGAGTTTTAAAATCAATGTCATAAAATAATCTGATTTTAAAATGGTGCATTTCTTTGAAGTATTTCTCTGAAAATGATTTTTACTTTTTCATCATGTTGCAATAAGTTAAAGGCCATATGAATATCCCTAGTTACTTGGGTAAAATATTTGAAAAAAAAAAAAAATATAATCTTGACATAGTTTTGATACTAAACACCCTTGCTAAAGCCAACCATTATATTTAAAGAAGCCAAAAACATAAATACGATATTAATCAGAAAATAATAAATTCTTTATAAATAAAATATTGTACATTTAAATGGGAATGTTTGTAAGTGTATTCGTCTTAATGCTACATGAATCCATGTTACGTGTTGAAAAATGCTTCATTATTTATACACTTTCTTATCTTTACATCAGTAGAAAGTATTTATTCTTTTTTGAGTTTAACATCATGAACAAATAATACCTGTATGTGTTCTAAAATACTGTTGATTCTGTACCATTTACTCTAGTTTTAATCATTATTATCACTTTAAAATATTATTGATTCACTCTTTATGAAAAAATGCTTTATTATATAGACTTTATCTTTTCATCGGTACAAATTATTTGTACTTTTTCAGGTTTAACATCATGAACTAATAAATATCTTTCTGTGTACTAAAAATACAATTTATATTGTAGCATTTATTTTAGTTTTATTTTCAAGTAGATCATAAAATCATCCAGTGGAAAACAGCAAGTATTTCACTGAAACTGCAGTATTTGACATCATGATATTTAAGTAAAGCAAAAATGGTATAATATATGACAACTGATTTAGCATTAAAAATAAAGTATATATAACCATTTGTGTAATTTATCAATTTAAAGTTTTACTTTAATGCCTTTTCACTATTTATTGGTGGTAACATAGAATTGAAGTAAATAAAATTAACACATTACACAATTAGATATAATGTATTTGGAGACAGTGGATAAAAAGAAATAGTAGATGATGAAAGAGTGAATGTTTCAGATCCATTCTACTTTTGTTTTCAATTAATACAATACTTTTCTTACATTCACATTCCATTTGCTATTAAAACTATACATTTCTATAGAATAAAAATAAGATCTCCAAAATAATTCATTCTTATGTATAAAACTGATTTCTGCATGTTTTATTTTAGTTTTATGATTGCATTTTCATTCCATGTACGAATTACTTTTTATCAGAATTCTATGGTTCATCTATCTAGTACAGGAATGGACTCAAGAACTTTCCTTAACACATTAAAAGAAATTCTTCTTTATTAACTTATTAAATATATATTTCTTCATTAATAAAAAATATAGTCAGGTAAGAAGTTGTTCCAGGTAGAATTTCTTAATTAAGAAATATTTTTGTAGTTGTATATAATACAATACATTCAGTAAATAATTATCTAGTGTTTCGATTTTTTCTAAATTCCATTTCAATTGTAAATCATTAGTTATCAAAAACATAAAAAATAAAAATCGAAAGTTAATATAAATATGTACAGAACATTCTTACTAGCAGATACTTCTTAATACATCATCCATAAAATAAAAGATTTTCTATCTAAAACTAATATTTAAATTTTGCCACTTAGGTAAAATACCCTATTTATTAATTATTATCAATATTTTCAGCAATATGGCTTTAAATTTTGAATAAAAAAGTTCTAATTATTTGTTATTGCTGTTTTTCATCAATCGATAAACAATCTTTGCAAATCTACATCTCTTATTGTGATTGCTTATTTCTAATTAAGTGAGGAACAACTTTGATACTCATCTTTCTTCATTTTCTTTGTTTTTCCAAAAAAATTTAAAGTAAAAGAAGTTAGAAAAAGAAAATCCCTACCCCCTTATTTCATATTAACACAAACATAATAAAAATTGCACATTTATATTATTAAAATATTTTAAATTTATCACATTATCACTGCATCAATAAAGCATCACATGACCTATCTTCAGCTTATATATTGCTTGTTTAGTAGCAAACTATTTTATCATTGTTTTGCCACATACTCTAAGCATTGAAAAGTAATAATAGTTGTTAGCTGATAGTATTAATAAATGCCTATCCCACACTTTTCTAGTCAAATTCCCTAGAATAGTTTCAAATATATGGTTCTCATCAGTGAGGAGTCTTTGACCTTGGATCAGGCTCACTAAACCTTAGAATCTGAAGCACTATCATTCCAACTCCTATTATTTACTTTTATGTTATCTCAAACTATCAGCCTAAACTAAAAAAGCAAATATTTTCAACTAAGCTGTTTCTATAGTCATATAAATCTGAATCCAGTTCAGTTTTTATACATTATGATAATTTTTAATAACTAATGTCACCTATATCTCATGGTATTCCAGTCCATGTTTTGCTTACTAAAACAATTTAATAACAATAAAATAATGATCAATGTATTTCTAATTCATATAATAACTTGTAATCTGAATAAATGTGAGAACAAAAACTGAAATAGTTGATTCTGTTCTCAGTATTATATTGCCATAGTGTTCTTTACAGCTATATAAGTTATGTATATTGGCATAGAGTGTTCTTTATGGCTGTATTAGTTATATATCATTCATGAAGTTATGGGGACTAAAGTCAAAACTTTCTACGAACCAAAGAAAAAAATGGTTTACATTAGATGAAATTGTTTATCAATTCATAAAAAGTCATTTAATAGAAATCTGTAATGAATCTTTATAAGACAACAATTTTCATGTTAGCCACATAAATTATAAAAAATTGGGAAAATTCATATTTGAAGACATCAACTGGCCTGTCTAGATACTAAAAATGAGATTAACATGCCAATATAACTTAAATAACAGACAATGATCTATCAGTAATGATGTACTCCAAAATTCAATTATAGTGCTAATTGTAAGTCAACCTATAAAAGTATTTTGTATGTTAAAAATATTTTATAGTGGTAACTAATTTTTTGATGCCATTTTCTAAACTACAGCATTTCATAATAAGACTAATTGATAGTTATCAGAAAAAGAATTTTCTTTTACCTTGATGACTTTTATATCTTTTTCATTAATTTGAAATTAAATGTAATCCTTCATCCATCGATAACATTTTAATCAAGATTTTGAGTTCATTCGTTATCATTAATGAAAATAATCAGAACTGCATTTTCACTGCTGTGCCATTACTTTTCGTATCTAAAAGTTTGTAGGCCAAGAATCAAAGATTTTACTTACAGCTGAAATCATATCATATGAGGGCGCCACCAGTAAATAACCTGGAGCCACGAAATTAGAAGAATCTTATATTGCGGCTGTTAATTTTTATACGTATGACAGATTCAGCTAATCTCCCTTACAATCCCTTTTTTCTTTATATATATGCGTGTATATGCTACGGTCATATGTTTTATTATTACATACAAATGCTAAAGGAATAAACGCGAACACTTACATATGTTTCAAATAATAAAACGTTTTATTATAAAATCCTTTTTTTTAATACCTTTCTTTTATTCAAGACTATTGATAGAAATGAATCATTTATAATTACCCCCTCTACCTCCCTCTTTTCTATAGACTTAACTCGACTAACCTTATCGTTCTTTTTCTTTTTTTTTTATAAATAAAAAAAAAACACAGGTGAAGAGTAACATATTTTTTGTTCTTAAAGGAACATGCGCTTTTACTTATATATATAAGTGTCCCAGACTGGTACGAATCTTGACCAGTGCAGAGGCTAAGCAGCTTACTATTAGGAGACAGTAATTACTCTGAACCCCTACCCTCTCTTTCAATATTTACCCCACTCTTAAACTTTTCATTTGCTTTCTTAAATCATTTCTATTTTTAATCTCCCCTATAGTCTTGAATCCTATCTAAAGCTAGTTGAAAACCCTCTTTAAAGAAAAATTCAAATACAAATAAAAATAAATTACGAATTTCAAATAAAATTAATTGGACAAAGTAAACATAAGCATTATAAATATATGCATATAAAAAAAACTTTCTATTGTCGCAACTTATAGTTCATGGCTGATTAAATATAATCCCAATTAGAGGTGTTTTTAAATTTAGCAATCAATAGTTCAAGCAAAAAGCAAAGTTTATATTAACCTGATCGATCAGTGTCCGTACGCCACGTTCCTTGGGATCCTTTGGGAGTTGATTCACTATAATAAATTTTGTCCATCCAGCTAACTTCCCTTTCTCTTCGGTGGTTTCTCGGTGATGAAATCCAGGGTTCAGCTAGTGTCCTGGCTGGAGACGGATTTTATTTGTTTAGCCATCTAACATTTTTATTTTTCAAAAATAGCTCTCTTCTGTTATAAAAAAATAATAATTCCTAAACAATAGGTTTGTCTCTTATTTATAGTCCTTTTTCCATTGTCCTTTTATCTGATCACGTGCCCAGCCAGTGATTGCATTTCTTGAATTTTTTTTTTTAGTTTTTTAACACCAGACAACGAGAAGCCACGACAATAGAATTAATTATAATTCTTTTCTCTCTTTCCCCCACCTTTTCAGATCAGAAAATTTAATTACGAAATTGTTTTAAAAAACAAAAATTTCTTTAATTAATATCACTTTCGATGTAATCTCAATCCAATTAAAAAAATAACTAATGTACCATTTTGTCCTTTTTTTTCTTTCTATTCTGTTCTTTTAAAATCCCATTAAAAATAAAACAATAAATAATGCCAAAAATCCACTATATATATATATAAACTAATAAATAATACTGCAAAAAAAAACTTTCTATATACACAGCATTTATTTATTATTATATGCCTAATATATATGTGTATGTATGTGATTTTTACATATATAAAGAATATAACATGAGCTGCTCGGAATTATTGGCTCATTGCATCTCTTCCGGAAAAAAATTTTTTTTAAAAAAACTTTAATTATTCCGTGAGGGCTTGCCTGTAAATTCTCTTATCCCATTACCTTTTCCACTAGGTTCATTACTATTTTCCCACCTAATATTAGTCTTCCCTGTCTTCCGTCACATTATACTCCATATTGACTAATATTTCTATGGCTTCCTCAATCAATAGTTGTCGATTTTCTGCCACTTTCCACTGTACTCCTGAAGGAAGGTTGTATCTTATCGTTCTCACTATTTGAAATTGGTCCATTGGATAAGCTTCCACTGTTCTTAATTTTGCGGCTTGACACTGGAAAAACTGACTGTATGTTCCGTCTTTGTCAGGTTTATATTTCTCTTGTGATATTTTCATGCATATTGCCTCTTGTTTTTCCACGCCCCAGAACCCCCGTAGAATCATGTTTCGATATTCCAAGAAAGTTTTGGGTCTGTAATTTACAGCTTTCTACCATTCCCACGTGGGACCACTTAAATAGCTCATCGCTATAATAATTTTTTCTGCTTCCTCTGATCTATGAATGTGAAAAAAATCTTGGAAACTATTCAAATAATCAAATGGGCTTTCTTCCCTGTCTCCTTTAAACCCTTTTAAATGAATAAACTTGGCTAATGCCATTCTATCGAGGCTACTTTCCTTGGGTTCATTCAGTTTCTTTTCCATTTTACTTTCCTCCGTGTCTATTCCTGTCCACTTCTTTCATGGTTTTACTTTTATTTGTTCTAGTTGTTCTTCCCCTTCCCGTTCTCTCTCACTATCCTTATCGGCTTCAAAGTCTGTTCTACTTAAATCCCCTTCTATATCCAATCTGTTTTCTTTATTCTCTTTTAACTCATTTATCTCTTTTCTCATGTCTTTTATCATTTTTTTAATTTCTTTTATTTCTTTCCGGTCATCTTCTATCCTACCTTTAATCCCCTTTATTTCTTTCCGGTCTTCCAAAACTATTCTTTTTAAATCATTAATAGCTCCCAGTATCTCTTCCAACTGACACCGCTCGGGGTTCCTGAATGTCACCACCGGGCTTTCCACTACACTTTCGTCCTCGCTCATTTTTATTTTGGTCTTTTTTGTTCTATACTTAATTCTAAATCTTCCCCCAACCAAGACACCAACTCTGATCTCATCTAAAACCTAAAAAACCCCACCTATCTCACAACTCTTATCTCCGGCCGTTTATTGTTCTCGTAGGCCCCAAAATGTTGGATGCGCCATTTTCTAACTTTTCTCTAGCCTACCCCTCTGTGCCATTACTTTTTGTATCTAAACGTTTGTAGGCCAAGAATCAAAGATTTTACTTACAGCTGAAATCATATCATATGAGGGCGCCACCAGTAAATAACCTGGAGCCACGAAATTAGAAGAATCTTATATCGCGGCTGTTAATTTTTATATGTATGACAGATTCAGCTAATCTCCCTTACAATCCCTTTTTTCTTTATATATATGCATGTATATGCTATGGTCATATGTTTTATTATTACATACAAATGCTAAAGGAATAAACGCGAACACTTACATATGTTTCAAATAATAAAGTTTTATTATAAAATCCTTTTTTTTAATACCTTTCTTTTATTCAAGACTATTGATAAAAACGAATCATTTATAATTATCCCTTCTACCTCCCTCTTTTCTATAGACTTAACCCGACTAACATTATTGTTCTTTTTCTTTTTTTTTTATAAATAAAAAAAAAAAAAAACACAGGTGAAGAGTAACATATTTTTCGTTCTCGGAGGAACATGTGCTTTTACTTATATATATGTGTCCCAGACTGGTACAAATCTTGACCAGTGCAGAGGCTAAGCGGCTTACTATTAGGAGACAGTAATTACTCTGAACCCCTACCCTCTCTTTCAATATTTACCCCACTCTTAAACTTTTCATTTGCTTTCTTAAATCATTTCTATTTTTAATCTCCCCTATAGTCTTGAATCCTATCTAAAGCTAGTTGAAAACCCTCTTTAAAGAAAAATTCAAATACAAATAAAAATAAATTACGAATTTCAAATAAAATTAATTGGACAAAGTAAACATAAGCATTATAAATATATGCATATAAAAAAAAACTTTCTATTGTTGCAACTTATAGTTCATGGCTGATTAAATATAATCCCAATTAGAGGTGTTTTTAAATTCAGCAGTCAATAGTTCAAGCAAAAAGCAAAGTTTATATTAACCTGATCGATCAGTGTCCGTATGTGTTCCTTGGGATCCTTTGGGAGTTGATTCACTATAACGAATTTTGTCCTTCCGGCTAACTTCCCTTTCTCTTCGGTGGTTTCTCGGTGATGAAATCCAGGGTTCAGCTAGTGTCCCGGCTGGAGACGGATTTTATTTGTTTAGCCTTCTAACATTTTTATTTTTCAAAAATAGCTCTCTTCTGTTATAAAAAATTAATAATTCCTAAACAATAGGTTTGTCTCTTATTTATAGTCCTTTTTCCATTGTCCTTTTATCTGATCACGTTCCCAGCCAGTGATTGCATTTCTTTAATTTTTTTTTTTTAGTTTTTTAACACCAGCTAACTAGAAGCCACAACAATAGAATTAATTATAATTCTTTTCTCTCTTTTCCCCACCTTTTCAGATCAGAAAATTTAATTACGAAATTGATTTAAAAAACAAAAATTTCTTTAATTAATATCACTTTCGATGTAATCTCAATCCAATTAAAAAAATAACTAATCTACCATTTTGTCTTTTTTTTTCTTTCTATTCTGTTCTTTTAAAATCCCATTAAAAATAAAACAATAAATAATGCCAAAAACCCACTATATATATATAAACTAATAAATAATACCGCAAAAAAAAAAAAAAAAACTTTCTATATACACAGCATTTATTTATTATTATATTATATG
>JAQFVV010011468.1:0-18741 GCA_028023455.1 Epiperipatus broadwayi | reverse complement strand
AAAGTATATTGTCTATAGTAAACAATATAATTAGAAGGGACTTGAACTTAGACTTCCATGCTCTGTACAACTATGCACTCTATCTTTTACAACAGATACACATGACCACATACATATGAAAAATGAAAAATGATCTCCAATATATGTATTTCATGGTGAACCAGCATTACATCAGGTAGTTCAAATCACCATCTACCATATATATATATATATATATACCAAATTCACTCAGGTTAATATGTGGAATCCATTTATTATCTATTGAGATTGCCTTAACTAGTTTTTTTAAACTTCTCTCGCTCTTTTAATAAAAGACTTAGTGGCTGGTTCAATCATATTTGCAACATTTTATATTTACAATTACACTTATATTTTATATCAGTATATTGGTAATCTTAATATTATTTATTGCAAATATAAGTTTACAAATGAAAAACATTCTAAAAATAAATATTTAAATTTGCAAAATAAAAAATAAATTCCTAAAATAAATATGTAATGATAATAGATTTGGATTGCAACCTTCAGCTATTTATAAAAATTATTGAACAAAATATTTATTATTTGAATTCCATTTTTAAAATGGAAACAAATCTTAATTGTGAAACCATAAAAGAATAAACATAAATTTTAAAATTACACTTATTATTATCAAAAAATTGGTAGTTGTCAGTTACATGTACTGTGGTTTCTCGGCGACACTGCAGTACCATCAAGAACCACCAAGAAACATGCAAGTGATAATTTTTCTATCCAAAAAATCACTGAAATTGATGTAAAATTATAACACCTGAGGCATGACATCCAAAAGACCACTGAATTCAGTAAAATTAAAACACCTAAGGCAAGACATCCAAATTGATCAAAAGTAAGTAAAAAAATCAAGTAAAAAAATCAATTAAATACATAAAAACAACCCCCCCACATAAAAATTAAAAATACAAAAAATCAGCCTGTCAAGCTATTGTGCATGCGCTTATTTAGTTGCGTAAAATAATAAACGAATACTTTGACTCCCAACACAAGGCCAGAGTTTTAGGGAAAGAATAAAATGAAACTACTTTTATTCTAAGTCCAATTCCAAATGCTTATACATAAGGGGGAATCCTCCATACGAGGAAGTCATGGTTTATCGAACATCATTTTTAAATTAATAAATATGATGTCTGAATGAATGATGTTGATGAAATTATCTAGAATTTACTATACATCATTCTCAAATGAAACTTCTAAACATATGTAAATAAGCATTTATTTTATATAGCGCATGTTTAGTGAAAATCGTAGTAATTTTGGAATGTCATTAAAGATCAGATATCATGTAAACAGTAACTTAAAGTGAATGGTCTATCCTTATGCCTTCACTTTCAGTACGTAAGATTTGCTCATATATAAGCATTTGGGTTGGATAGAATAAGTGGATTCATTTTATTCCTTCCTAAATACTATATCTTGTGTTGGGAGTCAAATATTCATTTATTATTAACAGGCTGATTTCTAATGTATTACAATTTATAAACATGTGCTTTATAAAATAAATCCTTATTTACAAAAATCATTGAAAAAGATCTAAAAATTGCTGAATTTGGTAAAATTAAAATGCCTAAAGCAAGGACATCCAAATCAGTCAAAAAAGTAAATAAAAAAATCAAGTAAAAAAATCAGATTAAATACATGTACCACAACTCCCCCACATAAAAATTAAAATGTAAAAATTAGTTAAATACATAAAATGCCCCCTCCCCCATGAAATAAAAAAATATAATACTAAATGTCAAAAAAATTAACATATGCTAAATCCTATTTAATACTTTTTTCAAAAGCCTAAACAAAGCAAGCAAAGTAGAAAATGGTGGATGCCACAAAAAATGAATGACACAACATGTAAAAAAAGAAAAATTCCAACAAACAAAAAACCTAATTAACCTATTTTTTTTTTAAAAATATAAAAATATGCTAAATTTCATCAATATTTAAAAATTTCCAAAGCAATGATTTATATCAGCTAAAAAGCAATGGAGCATTACACCAGAGAGCTATTATCTTTTCCAAAAATTTATTAAATTAATTATTCTCTGTTTTGAAATTATGGCATATCATAACATATGGATGTAGAATGAATTAAAATAAATAGAATAGAAAAAATAGAAATGTTTAAATTATAACTGATTACAAAGTTAGAGGAAAATTTATTCAAAAGTTACATTTTAGAAGAAATATTACAATTTTCATCCTGGAAAAATCAAATTTGGACATTCCTTCCAAGATCTCTCCATTAGCAATAAAAAGAAGCTTGTTCAACAATGGTTATTTGCCAGTCCAGGATCGGAATCCATCAAGTCCAGCTATAAAGTCCCACAGTTAATTAATGCCAGTAATATGCTTAACTAATCAACATATAAATCTATAACTTAATTATATATCTTTCACTTGCTTATAGTCTTGCTAATAATTTATGTATATTTTATTTATTCATTAACATCTATCTGCTGGCTTAATTATTTCAATAACTTTAGAATCTATCTAGTTTATAAATGTCTTTACATATTTTTATCTAGAATGATGGAGGGAGAAATTTCTAATTAATTAACCTGTTTACATTTTCACCTGCTCTAAAGTGTCAAGAAAAAGAGCAGAGTGAAAACACTTTAGATTAAGATTTTAAAATGTGAAACAATAACAAGTTTTATGTGTTATTTTTAAGGTTTGTGTTACATGCCCCACCACATCAAGAAACTAGATTATTAAATAATTATAATAAATAATTCAGTAAATAGTTACTTTGCATGCTGCCCAACAATTAATGCCCAAACTTAAAATAAAGATTCTCTGTAACAGATCTTAATAGCTCACTATCAAACTTTGTTTACATAAACGCTGAGAGAGATAGAATTCAATGTCTCTTTCAAATTGTCTCCAACCTTTAAACCACGGTTTTGAGCCAGTTGGCTCATGTCAGTAAGGGTAGGAAGACTAGAGACTAGATCTCATTCACGTACCACTCTTAATAAATGATAATTTGTGAAATCAAGTTATTCCAATTATAGATAATTTTGCCAACTACTTAAACTTTCTTAATTATATATGTTGGATTTTAAAAATAATATTATAGACTGCGAAATGGGTTATATTATTATTAAAGTCTTTTCTAAATAGTTAAACAGGATGCTCATGAATTACTTCTTAATTGTGGAAAGCCAGTAGATAATATCTAACTTATGTTTGTGAGTTATTCATTTCTCTATATTATATCATATGACAATAAACTTATATTAGATTTAATCAAAATACATGTATGTCTGTCTTGTAACTCAGAACTATTTATTTAGTTATTTATTTACTATTTACTTACTTAATTTATTATCATAGTAAAAGATTATTAATCATACAAATTGGTAAAATAGAAATATATCCATACTTTGTTACCTGAGATTGAACCCGAATCTCAGGTAACAAAACAATATCTAGAAACATAAAGAAAAATATGGACACTTATAAATTACCATAATTT
Source organism: Epiperipatus broadwayi (assembly GCA_028023455.1). Taxonomy (NCBI): domain Eukaryota; kingdom Metazoa; phylum Onychophora; class Udeonychophora; order Euonychophora; family Peripatidae; genus Epiperipatus; species Epiperipatus broadwayi. The sequence continues at coordinate 15,230 of JAQFVV010011468.1, read as the reverse complement.
TTAGCAATCCTATGCTTATTTAAACGCAGTTATTATTAATACTTATGAATATCTAAAAGTTCTATTTAAGATAAAATTTCAAAGTTCAATACTTATATTAAGAATTCAAAAAGTTCTATTAATGACATCAGTGAAAATATTTATCTAGGTCTAAAGACCTCTGCTTCACAAGCTAAGCTTCTTTCCTTGCTCTGCATCCTATGGTATGGGATGTTTCCATTGATTTGGTGTGGCAGGTTCAAATATTGGAGAAAGGCAAGTCAGAGTAATACATCACTGCATCTGACTAATGGCACACAAGAGACGCAGGGGAGAAAAAATGAATGAACACCCAGCTTCAGTCTAACAATACATTTCTCTGCTAACATGACTTTAAAAGATGGTTTCATCATGCTGGACTTGTTTGTTGAGCTGTTTTTAGATCTTGTTCATGCTGGTCATTGACCTTGGTTAACTCTCTAGTCAGCTACTCTCTTAATAAAATTCTCTGAATCTTCTTGAACAATTGGAATCATGTAAAGAATCTAAATGTAAAAATAGGGGGTTTCAGCTTTTTATACACTCTGACTCCTACATTTGAACTTTATTTTTTTAATTAGTACATTTTTTATTCCCTTATTTTTCTATTTTAATTACATCAAAAATTAGTTCTTTATTGTTTATTTAATCAGTTTGGAATATTAATTTCCTAGAACCTGATTAATCTTGTATAAATTGTTTCAATTAATTGTAAACTTTTAATTATAAAGTGCTTTTAACCAAAAGTACTTCTTTTTGAAAGAGTTACATGTTAAAATAAAAATACATAAAAGAAAAGAAAAATAAGTTAGTTTCAAACGATTTTACTTTATTCACACTAAGAAGATACATATGGATATCACCTGACCTCTTTTTATTATAGGTTACATGCTTACAATGTACAGTGGCTCTACACAATAAAAACAATAAATAAGAAAACTAATGGTAAAAAAATAAAAAAATTACATAAACATAAGCTACTTAGAAATTATTTGGGTCAATTTGTTGATCCCAAATTAAGAGTTTTAACAATAAATAACAATTAAATGGAAAGGGTTGATTATATTAATGTGACAACTTTTAGACTCTCCATAGAAGTCATTATGTCCAGTTTTTTTAATTTTGCCATGACAGTACTATAAGTACCTAAGTAGTTTTGATCTTCATATCTCCAGTTGGTCTCATGTCTGACTGGCTAACCAGTGCTGGCATACTTTCCAATCGTATTCTCTTTGGCCTCACCAAGTAACTTGAGAAAAAGCTCTTCTGGATTTCATCCGTACCCAAAGGGATGTATGGCACAGACCCGGGAGACAGCTGCATGGATGACGTAATGCTCAATGGATCCCAGAGATAAGGAAAAAGAGAATAAAAAGCCACAACTGATTTTTTTTTTTGATCAATGAAAAGTTAGAACCAGAAACGTTAATTCCAATTATGCTGTTTATTATATTTCTTGCAATCCAAATTTTATATCAAGCAAATGCACCAAGAGTAGGTGCCATGCTACTTCTCCTCTGGACTGATGGCTATACAATATTAAAAATCCCACAAAATGTGTGATAAACCTAGAATTCTGCTGCTTCCATGAAATAAATCTCCTAAATGTAACTGCCGTTGAACCTGGAAATCCTGACTTTCCAAACAGTGTGTGCACACTTAAATGAACTAAAGGTAAGATGATACCTAAGATTAAAATTCGTTTTGGAACTCTAATTGAACTCAATATTTCTAAAATATTACTTAAATTTTAATTTCCACTATTGCGTAATCCTAAAATTAAATCTATTTTCTGTAATAATACTACTTATAATGAACTCCGTAAATTACTCTATCTATCATTATTCTACTTGGGTATCCAATTATATTGTATTTGTTAAGATTATATTTCATGCCCAAGGGGTTTCCAAGCTGATGTTTTTATAATGGCACCGCAGAAGGGTTACCCTCTGCTTAAATTTAATATCATAACAGTAAATCACATCAGTTAATAGATTTCAGCTCGTGAATCATATAATAATTTTAATATGTTTTATAAATATGAGACCTATATTATTAATTAATGTATTTGTTAAATTTGAGCTATTATTCATGCTAGTTGGGGTTAAATCTTAAATAAAGCCATAATGTTAAGAATAAAGTGGGGTTAATGATAGTAAATTAAATGCTAGTTGTGTGGAGATTGGGGATAGATTTGTATAAATAATGCGTTTGCATTAGAGTTATGAACTTGCACTAGTTATTGATACATGAATTTTTATATCGCAGAAATGTAATAGAGGCACTGTCAATGTTTTGCTTTCGCACTTCTATGAAGCATACAAAATATATAATAGCACAGAATCTTGTCACACTTGCCTGGGACTTTAGGCTACCACCTCATAATGACATGCTCGTGACCACTCCTATGGTTTCCGACCCCGATGTTTGGCCAACCCTCTTCATATTCCATCAGTAATTACCTTGTCATTCAGTCAGGGATGCTGGAAAGGCTATGACCCCATACCGATGCCATGCTCATGACAGACCTATAGGGTCTCTCCGATCTAACATTTGATCATCCCACCAGCCTCCAACATTTCTTCAAGCCATTATCCTTTTGGAAAGTCGATTTCTTTATAGCTTGGCAGCATCCATACTACCGCAGGTTGCTTTAATACCACCATAAAGTTCATGCTGGGTCTAACTCAATTCCTCCACACATATGTTAATCTTTAGTAAAAATATAGAATAAATATTAATATTATAAAGTAAATAGAATGATAGCTTTGTGAACGAATGTACTTTTCATTAAGCATCTCATTGCATGTCTCTTGTAACACTTACCACTTAAACGTGAGGCATGGGATGTAATTAATATTGATATCCAGGTAGCCGTGAATATATTGCTAATGTAAGTTAACCGCAATTAAATATTTAAATTATCTATATCCATGTCTGCGTCTGCTTAATTTTAAAATAATAATTAGTATCAATGAATAGGTAGAATGTAGTAGTAGTTCATAAGGTGAAATCATTAATTAGAGTTTCTTGTTTTACCTGACCACCAGGCCCTGAAAATAGTACTATTGTTATGGTAGATGCGTTGTCATGTGGGTTTTGTTGTGAATAAATTTACTTGGTGTTCCCATCACGGTATCACAGGCCCTGAACCCACCTGCTATGCCACCATTTGAATGTAGGGGTGAAATTTTGCAACATGTTAACAAGGTATACGTAACTTCACTGCTATATAGTATATTTTTTTAGCTGCTGGCTCTTCAAACTATTATATTTTAACGATATAATTGTAATTTTTCTATTTTATTTTAAAAAATAAATAAATCATGTAACCGTATATATACACACATTTACGCAATATTTAAACTCTTTTAACTCACCATACTAGTTTTCCATCTCTCCACTTCCCTATTCTTTATTAATGCCTTCATTACTCTATCCCATTTTTACCACTAGTAACACTCAACATTTCTTCTGACACAATTATTCAACTTTTTGTATAAATATGCTGACATAAATTTTTTATCCAAATCTTCTCTTCATAATTCCTATTACCTTCCTCACCCATTTTGTTACCTGCCTTTTACTCATAACCCAATTAAACTGCAATCTACTGAACATTTTCATTTTGCTTTTTGCATCTTCTCATTTCTCCTTTTTGAATTTTCCTTTATGAATTAGTTTGTTAAAGCGTACTTTATTATCTTATTGTGAATGTAAATATATATAGGTATAAGATTGTAAAACATAATTACTTTTACTACTTGTTAAATTGTTTATATAAGGCAAACTGAAATTATTAGGCAACGAACTAGTACGGCTAAATAATAACATTGATTTTACTTAAAATTGCTGAATAATACTTGCTGTATTCTTAACATAATTTTCAGAATTGCTCCAATAATTAACATCACGACGCTCTTCTTTTTTTATTTTTATGGACTATTTCATCTTTATTAATATGTTAAGGAAACTTTTTTTCAAACCATCTAAAATACTACTACTGCTTACATATATATATATATGTTCAGAATGATAAGTTTACAATAAAAGCTATCATCATATCCTCTTTTTTACTATTATCTTTTGATCTAAGTAAGAAACAACAATTTTGGCCGAGTAAATTTTAAACGGAAAATTATTTTTTATTTAGAACAAAAACAATTCTTAAATATTGAATTATACTTTATATTTTTCATCTAATTGTATTATCATTATTACTGTTGTTATTGATTATTTCTATTTTGTTTTTATTTGCTTTTTAAACTTTTCTTTACTTCAATAAAGCTTCAAGTGGTTCCAGGCAGTTATAGAGCAGCAGACTGCGGAGCTTAAAATTCAGGAATGCGCCAGTCCTGTTCACTTCCGGTTCTCAAACTTGGGGTTAACTTCCGAGGAAAATAAACCCATTCTATCAATTTGAAAATTATTCACCTTTTTCTGAATTATTCATACTCCAATGCTGCATTACTTTGTTTATTTCTTTTGTTTAATGTTGAGCACTGGTTTATATTTGTTGTGTACATAAATCATTTTTTAAATCAAATTTAAAAGTAATTCTAAATTATATATTCTTTTTATGCATTAATTTATAGCTTTGTTTTTAAATTAGGATCTTATAATTTAGCAATATGCTTTATTATTACAAATATTTGAATTAATAATTAATAATTCATGAGAAGAGAAATGTATAAGTGAAATTATTTATATTTCATGTTTTAAAATGTAAAAAAAATGATTCCAATTTTAATTTGCAATTCATATGCAATAATAATAAATATTGAATTTAAAAATATATTGTTTGTAGTCGAATAGATTGTTTTTTAAGATATTTATCCACACTCACATACATTTATATGCATGTACATATAGGTGTGTGGCTGTGTATCGGTTGTTCGAAATGAGAGAAGAATAAATAGACTGAAAAATCCTGACTAAACCCTTTTATTTACTTATATAAAATATTCAATATAAGCAAGTTATATACTGTTTCAGAATATATAGGGTATATGAGCACAGACTTCCACACGACCCACCACTCTACACACTATCTCATTATACTGATACACTTGAACACATATATGTTGAAAAGAGTGGTGGGTCGTGTGAAAGTCTGTGCTCATATAACCTATGATATTACATATATAAACACAGGTATATAATAAGCCTGTGTGGTTCAGTTATTACATAGTGGGGATGTCTGCCCATCCCTTGTATTAAATGGATTATGTCCTGTGTATGAGGGGTCAGATTGATCTTAGGTCAACATGGGTGTGACAAGAATCTCGGCCTCAGGATGGCCTTTGAGTGTTCCATCATCAGTTTTCAATTGGATGTACAGTTGAAGAGAGTTGGAGTGTGGAGTAGATTGAAGCCTGTCCAGAATAAAGTATGAGGCTTGGCTATCTTAATATATATCTGAGCACTTATAGCATATATGTGTAGAGATGATAATCTGGACCAACTGATGATTGCTGGTTTAGCATGAAATACATATATTAGTGATTATTTATCTTTTTCAACATATATGTGTTCAAGTGTATCAGTGTTATGAGATAGTGTGGAGAGTGGTGGGTCGTGTGAAAGTCTGTGCTCATATACCCTATATATTACATATATAAACACAGGTATATAATAAGCACTGTGTGTTTCAGTTATACTGTCTTTAAATTGTAAGTATATATATATATACACACACAATGCTCAACATCATCAATATCATTACTACTATGTAAATCATGACAACAATAATTTTCGATAATGGAAATTCAATAAAACTCTCCAGTTATTAATCAATACGGTCTCAACTTTTGAAGTGTTGTGGCAATAATGTAATTGCTCAATCAGTTGCCCTGACAGTGGGGATTGAAATGGCGATTGAGCACCAAAATTTTCTATTAAATACAACAATTCCACTCAAGTGATTAAAATCAGCCATTTATTTAATACTCCTTTCTTTATAATAAATCCAGAAGTCTTTACTATTGGCCATAGTCAGCACTTCTTAGCTTAGTTTAATGCCGCAGTAGCCAATTCTGAAGCTGATGTCCATAGATCACACAACCAGCTCTGTTTTTTCTGGTTTTTAAATTTCTGATAAGCTCCTAACAATCAGTCATTTGATTCTTTATTTACTACTTTCTTTCAAATATACAGGACAGTGCTTTATGTCTATTTGACTCCTCACCTGTGACATCACCATGGCTACAAAATCTTCCAATTATGCCTTTGATTTGGTTTTTGTAGCTACTGTGCAATTACTATTACAAGATATACTCAACATTTATGTGTGCACCATGTGAAAAGATGCATCTTTTTGAGCTGAAATACATTTTACCTATCTAATTAATGTTTTTATATCCTTAATTTTAAAAAAATCAAAGTTGATTGCTGTAAAATTGTGTAGTTTTACACATACATAAGTCACATGACCTCAGGAAATGCTTAAAATTAACTAATAGAATATCAACAATCTGTTGTCATGGCAACAGTCAGATTCTTACACAACATCAGCAATCTAATGTCAAGGCAACACTCAGATTCAACAGAATATCATCAATATGTTGTCAACTGAGCACTTTGAGCATTGATTGAGATGATTACATATGATGTCCATTTACTTAAGTGTACTTGTAATTTAATATATATATATATAAATACAGGTATACTTTATATCCCTGGAGTTTAGATGTAATTACAGGGGATTTGAATCCGGACTTTCAAGCTCCCTTCAGATATCCAATATATCCAATACAACCAATACACAAGATTACGCATCATGTAGAAAAGATATATGATCACCAACATACATATTTCATAATGAACCAGCACTCATTATTTGCTCCAGATCATCATCTCTCTCACACACGTATATATATAATTAGTAATCAGTTTATATTAAGATAGAAAATCTTCAAACTTTAATGACAGGCTTTAGACTTTTCCACCATCCAACCCCTTCAGTCATCCATACCATTGAAAATCTGATTATGGAAACACCTTAATCCTTTCTTGATCATGCCAATATTATTGTAATGCTCATATTGACTAAAATCATTCTGATCCCTCATGTATAGGACTATGTACATTTAAATACACAGAAGAGGGATTACATCTAAACTCTAAGGATGTAAAGTATACCTGTATTTAAATAATAACATATTTAGACTAACTTCTCCATACTATAGCACTATTCATTGCAAGACAGAGTAATCATCGGATGCATGAAGATTTTTGTATAAAATCCTATGTAGTCCAATGGATACAAAAATATTTGTGCATAAAATTTATATCTAGTGCACTTGATGGGTATTTTATATGCAAACATTTTTTGGTATCCACTGATTATTTTGGCTGCTTGAGAGGCACTACAATATGGAGAGTTTAGCCTCTGTGTAAATAGCCTGTGTAAGCATAAAGAATTGTGATTATATAATGTTCAGTGGTTTAATAATTCCAAATTAACATCATCATTCTTATCCATTTCAATTATTATTGGATCTACTGCAGCATAATTTTTTCCCCAATTTAATCCACTTCTGGTTCGCTAGACATTCCACTCTTATAGAATCCAGATTAAATTTTCAAAACTATCATCTATTCTTGTAACATATCCAGCGATTCTTAATGTTATCTCTTACTTTTTTTCATGTGATGTTTTATTGATATCAATGATAAATTTTGCTTTCAAATTCTTGTCTTTCATTTCATCTTCCTGTAATTTCATACTTTATAGAATGGTCTGGAATATTTTTTATATTGCTTTTTCTAACATGTGTCTAAGCCTCAGATCCATAAATAAGAACCATTAATACACATTAAAACCTTTATTTTCTAAACACATATGCATATTTCCCTTTTAATTTTAAATTATTGTTACCAAAAAAAAAGCACTTCATTCAAGTTTGATTATATGATTGATTTTATCCACTTTGTGGGCACTTCCATTAATAATCTGATCAAGGCATTTATAGATGTTAACTTCTTTCTTAACTCATGATTTTCAATATTTATTTACTTCGGAAAAATTTTATTAAATACCACGAGAGTCATTTTAGTACTTATCTTTAGTCCTACTTTGTTACTTTAATCTGTTAACCTTTGCAATATTTTTAAAATTATGAAACATTATTGGAAAAGCAGTTACATCATTTTCAAATTTTTGATGACCTAAATAAATGCATTTATTTTATTTCCTTAGCTTCCATTTGAATCTACAAAATATTTCTTGTAAAACTTCTGTAAAACATTTAGCTGCAGAAAAGAGTTTGTTGTTATCTGAAAAGAGACACTTTGATTTTTATCTCTTTAAAAGAACCTAGCAGTGAAAATTCTTAATGTTAACTCCTCTTGTCATCACATCTGTTATTGCTAAATGACTTTCACACTGCAAATACCATGGATGGGCTGCTTACCATCATAAATCAGATAGCTTGTTATGTTTACCAGCTTTTTTTACTTAGAGTTTAAAATTAAAAAACACCATCAGCCTACTTTCAAGTTACGTGATAGCTCTTGTAACTGAAATATCAGTTGAGTTTTCTTGAAATTCAAGTGGATGATGAGAATGGTCTTTTTTAATAAATATTTAGAATCATGGCTACATTTGAATACATTACTATCATTTTCATGTCAGGATTCCTAAAGACTCATTTTAACAAATTTATAAACAACATTCACTTTTCTCATATTAATATCAGTTCATTGGTCAAATAGAAATGTACCTTTATTTAATCCCTAAGTTCTTAAATGGTAAATGAACTAATCATCAATACTTTGAAAATATAATCTAATAAGTTTTATATAAATGATAATAATATAACGTGTCATGTTTAAAAATTAATGATGATTACTTCATTCAGCATTTAAAACCTTAGTCATTAGATAAAAGCGAGCTTCTTTAATAATGTCGCTAATGAACTGATGTTAATATGAGAGAATGACATTGTTTATACATATGTTAAATGCTTCTTTAGAAATCAGATTTAATAATTACAATAACATATTAAGATTTGATTGGTCTGTGAATAAATTGAATGCATAGTGAATTTATTTATTTATTGTTAGAATTGCTTGGGATGTCTTAATATGTATAATTTTCAAATCAATTTATATATAGCTATGCATACTGTATATGCATGTTGGTAACATCTGTATTGGTATTGTAATGGTGACTGATGATGCTCGAACCTACATCACAAGTTTTGGTCACCTAGCAGGTATTTAAGTGTTTTTGACTCATAAATTATAAAAGTATAAATGCAATTTAAAAACCAATGCCTGTAAGCAATATATATATGCATATATTTACATTGTCAGATAGGTAGCAAAAACATTTGCATATTGCAACTATTTTTTTTTGTTTGGTATATTATTAATGTATTTTACATTTTTTTTTTGTAGAAGATGAAAGAAGAAAAACTAATTAACATATATGTTAGTTTATTTTAACTGCTAAAATGCAGATAAAAAAAACACTAAGAAGATTTCATTCATTGTCTTTGTGCAAATATTTTGTAGAAAAATTTAACAGTAGTTAATATATCAGAGGATAATTAGATACATTGTGATAAAAATTTTTGGTAAGGATTTATCTCTTTGATATATTTTCTTTAATTATTTTTTTTAATGTACTTAAGAAAGTATATCAAAAATTTAATTTCTAAAGAGTTGATAAAATTGTTGAAATTCATCTTTTGTAAACGTAAAAGATTCATCTGTTGCTAATTAGAAAATAAATTAATTGAAAAACAAAGATAAAATATTACAATTTTGTTCTTTTATATGTGTGATTGTAGAAAAATGAGATTTTGCCTGATAAGAGTTAGTAGTCAGCAATCAGAGAACTGTGGAAAGCCAGAGGAAGTAGAGCCATCAGCTTAGATAGGCAGTCCAAAAGTAGAAGCTGGAGTAAGAAGAATATCACTCTGACAGAGTCAAAGGAGTGGTTGCTGATTGGGTGATTGGGAAAACTATATGGCAAAAACAAGAAAAAATATTTGAAAACGGAATCTGCTTTTTGAAAAACTTAAAAACATTAACTGGCATGATGTTCTCATGTGAGTATATTTGTGCTTTTGCTAATTTGCTCCCTAGAGAGAATTTCAAGACTCATTATATTGCAAAATGTATATTTTTCTATATACTTTATAATATAAATGTCTTAGTTCAAAAAATTCTATAGATGCAAGATATTTAAAAACCCTCCAGATAAAGGAATTAAGCTCCACTTCACAAGTGAAGCCAATGTATTATAATGAGGCCATAAAATGCGCATGACTTTTATTTATACATTAAGCTTAAAGAAAGAAAGCTTGAGTGATCAAAAATATATTTATTTGTGCATTTATTATGGTTTTAGATATGCTTGTTACAATACCTTACACAATATTTATTAGATAATAAGAAATATAAATTATTAATAACTTATTTTGATTGGAAATACTTTATTATCAAAAAATAGAAATGTTATAATAGCAGTAACATATATATGGCCCGAGACCATCTAGAAACTCAGCTTTCTATGTCAGCAATCTAATTATGAGTATGAAAATATGATAATTTCCTGCAATAAATATTAGAAAATTTAAAACTTTTAAAGCATATTTTATTAGATATAACAGAAATAAATAAATATTTGTACAAATGTTTTAAAAAAATCAGAAATAACAAAGATTTTGTTGATTTCATAAAAGAAAATATATTTTTCTAGAAATGGTGAAGTGTAATCTTTTTGTTCTGATCATAATCTCATTTTTTAAATATTTATAAAACAAAATGTGAACATTTAAATTTTATTCTCAAGAGTAAACAAAATATCCATTAAATGAAATCTAATTTATTATTTTCTGATAAGTAATAATAGTTTAATCATATATTTTATAATGAGTGTGACAAAAAATATCAAAAAAGCCAGAATATTAGAGGTTAATACAGCCACAAGAGTTAAGGAAACTAAACAAAATGGTAAAAAGTCCACTAAATGCACTATATCTAATCTCAAATGATCACCATGTGAGCTGTGTCCTTATGCTGAAACTTTGTATAATGAAAAAGTAGCTAAGTAAAAATTATCTTAAGACCTCAGTTTTCACTGACAGTACTAATGCTTTCCTCATTCTGTCATTAGAAGTTAATTATGAATAAACTTTTATATTCGGGAAGTAATGATTAAATATTATCACTAACTCTTTAATTAATTGAGACTGTGTGTGTATTTAATCAATAATTTTCAGTGCTAAATATTTCGATCTAACGTTTTTAGATTACTCATTGCAACTGTTTATTTTTGAAATATAATTCACTACCAACACCTCCAGCTTTAGTAAATGGCAATGGATTTTTAAACTTAAAAGATATTTCTTTAACTTTGATCTTCCCTTCATATGTCAGTGGGATTGTCTATAATGCTTGCTAAAAGGATTATTTTAATTCTATCAAAAATTTATTGCTAAATACGTTTTTGCAACTCATTGATTAAGAAAATGCATGTCTTCTAGCAAAGTATTCTCTAACACATATAAAGTAGAAGAAAGTTAAATAATTAATTTTATAATTGCATTATCATTTCTGAAACAGAAAGTCTGTTCAATTATATTTAAATATAAACAAATGCAATGAATTAACTACCTTAGAGTGAATCTCACTCTGGCAAATTATTGAATAGACTCCCTAGAGACTAATACTTTTACTATGATACCATGTTTGATTTTTTTTCATGCAATCAAATCTTTTTACACCTATTACAAAATTAATTTATATACTACATTATAAATATTTAAGCTTTCTAATAGTTAAACTAAAAATATATTTTAAATTAATATTTTAAAATTGTGAAAATAATTATCTAATCAAAAATCTTCCTGATAACAAAGGAACATAATATCATTGGCTCCATGATACCTATTCAAAACTTTAAAAGACAAAATGTTAAATATTTAGAATTTAATGTTATTGAAAAGTGATATATTTAGAATTAGTTATCACTCAAAAACAAAATTCTAAAAGTTAATAAATTATTAATTGTTTATAAAATATTTCACTTACAGTTTTTACAAAAAAGATTTTCTTTAGCCTAATATAACTGTTTCCATACCAATTTTTGATGCCCATAATATACTTCCTATACTTTTCCAAGAGTCGTCTTTTAAAAATAAAATGTTTTCAAAGACAACCCCCTAGTGATAAGCTATTACTAAAATTTGCATCATTATCAGTTAACAATTGACAAAAAATCCATATTTTTGCGCACTATATCTGCAGGGAAGAATCTGTAAAGCATAAACTAATCATAAATCACCAACTCCTAATCATTGAATTTTCCAGTAAAAATAGAAAGTGTAAACAATCATAGACTAAAAATCCTATATAAGTCTCATACATCATAATCTCAACGTATACAAAGTTATTTAAAAATAATGTATACAAGTAGCGACTGCAATGAATGTCAAACTATGTTTCGTAAAATGTCAAATATGATAAAGACAATGTTATAGCTTACTTTAGTGAAGGACTTATTATATTCATATATATAAGTCTGCATTAAATTCGATTTTTGGTATAAAGCCAGATTATTCAAAACTGCAAATCATATAAGAATAAGTTCAAATCAAGAATATTTAATTACTCGTCAATGTACTTTTTATACGTAAAATTGTGAAAAACTTCATCTCATATTTATATATTTACCCCCTAATAAAGAATCAAAGATCTTTAATACAGATACTTTATTATCAAATGATCGCTATATACATATTAAATTTTTCTTTGTATAATGCCATACTGAAATAAATATACAAATATTAAGTACTTTTATCATCTCATGATTAAGATAGGGGGTTCCCTTCAGAATTAATATATAAATATAAAATTTAATAAATATCTATATACGTTCACAGAGGCGTTACTGATTTCGAAATCATGTGAATGATTTAATATATATATATATACTTTTAATGGTTGCCTAGATGGTGGTTTTCATATGTTTGTTTTCTTTTAATACTTATTTACCTTTAAAGTTTTCTACATTCAGAAGATGGCAGCCCGCATTTGATAAATATAATGTTTTATTTTCTCTTCAAATGTTCAAGCAGGAGTAATGCCTGTTAGAAATAAGGGTATTTAATATTTATATACACATTTCGCAGATGGGGGAAAAAATCACTGGGGAAAATTAAATTAGCAGCCATTTACCTGTTTTTTCTTTGATTAATTTATTATTATATATTAAAAATAATTAAATATAATATTTACATTTTATTCAATTCTTCAGTACGTGTAATTACATTTCGTGACTATTAATTTATTACTTCATAGAGAGGTTGTAAGGATCCCATACTCTTGGAAAATAGTCCTCTGCAATACTTTTCTGGCAAGTAAGAGAAACCCAAATTTTTATCATTATGATAATTTCCCATTGCAATTGCCGATAAAAACAGCATTAATTTTTGTGAAATCTGCACAAAAGATAAATAAAAGTATAGAATCTTGTGACATTTCATCATTGAAGAAAAACGAAACATGAGCTTTTTAATGAAATTTATTAGAACTTTTTTTATTCTTTAAACGTTAATAATCTGATCATGATCAAAGTTTAATTTTAATATTTAAAATATTATTGCAAAATATTATACCTCCTCAAAATTGCACATTTAAGGTACTTAGTAACTTAGAAGGGAAAAGTTTTTATAAAGGGGGGTCAAAATCAACCAGATGATTCCAAGAGGAAAAAAAACTGTCAGTCGCTGCAACCTGTGTTAATATATGAATATTTAAACTCTGCCTGATTTTTTGCAATAACCATGTTTATTAAAATTATACCACAAATGTTTATTTTCCCAAATTTTTAACTCTTTGTGATATTGATCTATCGTGGATAAGTGGCAAGTTTCATTTCTGCACTAAAAGTTACTTAGGGGGGTATATCTTAGAAGCTATTTTTTTGCATTTGTCGCAGTACGCTGTAAAAAAAACTAGAACCAAAGAGAAATGATTTGATGTTCTTACAAAAACTTTGACATGCAGCAGTATTTTTGAGCTTAATACCAAAGACTATTGTTGATAGTTGTTTTATTTTCGAAATAGTTACTTGTCGGTGCTAAGTCGATTTTTCATTAAAATTTTGAGGCCGAATGTTTTCCAAATAGCCTAAGCTCATATTTCTTTATGATTATTTTTCAATTGCTTGAAACATTTATTTTTCAAATGATTTTATGTTTATACTTAAAGATTATATTTGAAAACTACTTTCCGCTTTTTAATATTAAACGTGATATAATTTTGCAGCCAAGAGAAAGTCTTAAGCAATTGTTATAATTGCTTTTTTTTCCATTTTAGGAAATAATAATAAGCAGTATTGGCAATATAAAAACATAAGTTTTATCTACTCTTTTGTTAGAAATTAATTTCAAATAAGTTTTATTGCATTTCAAATATATTCTCTATCCTGGCGAAAATGAAAATATATTTTTTTCCATATATATTTCTGTTTTGCACCTTAGGAATATACTTGCAAACTGAATATTATTTTAAAAATGATTATTTTTGCATCAGAAGTTTTATAGGTTTCAATTTAAATTAGGAAAATATACTAAAAACAAGATTTTCATTAAAATAAAAAAAGTTAGGGAAATATAATCTACTTCTCTTCATATCAGATGTCAAAGAATTGATGCAAAAAGGGCTCTTAAGTCTTTGCATTTATTTATCTTGCATTGAAAACAACCTCTTTCTTGAAACGCAAGAAATAATTAGTATATTTTTATAATAAGAATGCATTTTACTTTTAATTCTTTTATTTTTATAAATGATAATAATAGAAATAATATTACAAGATTGTGTGGAAAAACTTCAGGTATCATATATTTTTAAAAATTTGATATTTTAAACCGCAAATATCATAAGTTTCACCATTCGGGGGAATTTTGAATCAAATCGGCAAGCTTTTAATAAAGTTATTCACTTTAATCTTTTGGATTGTTCAAATTAAATGAACTTGATGAAATTGATATATCATTAAAAGAAATACCTTCTTCACTCTTTAATTATTATCAAATTGAGGATGATGAATTTTTCCACTTTACTTCATTATTCTCATATGCAAAATACTTATGGATTTCATAGTGTTTTATATACTATTTATTATATTCAACAAGATTTAGATATTGCTTTTCAGTCAAGTGTATTACTTTTAATGCAAAGATATTTTAAAATGA
>JAQFVV010011467.1:0-18759 GCA_028023455.1 Epiperipatus broadwayi | reverse complement strand
CTTTCATTATTCAGACATCTTTTATGAATACGTTAAAATATTGTTTTCCTATTCTCCACTTTTAAGCTTGGGATTAATGATAATTCTGATTCATTATTATAAACAACCCTTAACAATATAAATATTTAACTTTAAGTTTTTTCTCTTCACATATATTTTAATATTCAAAATCAATTTGTTATGAAAAAAAGAAATAAAATGAGAAAATTAGATTAAATATTTTTGTAAATAAATAATGAAAAAAAAAAACGTATTCTTTTAGTGGGTTTTTCCACAATTGAATGTTTCTTAAAACAGGCAAAACTCACTATATATCATTTGCCACACACAGCAAGCTAGAGTAATCACATGGATGCCAGAAGGCTTGTGCATAAAATCCCCACTAGTGCCTACTCATCCAATATCCCCAGACTAGTTTCTGACTTATGACCTTCGTCAGTGAGGAGCCTTGGATCTGAGAGCACTGCATCTAGATCTTAGGATCTAATGCAACCCTCCAGCAACCACCTTTTATCTCCATTTAACTACAAAACTATGAGTCTTAAACTGAAAACACCTTAATGTTTTCAATCCAAGCTTATGACGAAGGCCATAAAGCCAGATATTAGTCTGGGGATATTGGATGAGTAGGCACTCTGGCATCCATTGATTACTCTAGCTTGCTGTGTGTGCAATATATATAGTGAGTTTTGCCTGTTTTAACAACAGTTATACACAAGCGTAAGAGGAGGTGGTCATGTAATGTTTATTGAATGTTTCTTATTGGTATAATTTATTGTATATGCATATATATAATTAAAACTTTTTAGATACCATGCGTGATATTTTCATTCCAAGGTTTGGCAGCTTCTTTCAAGTTTCACAGGTTGTAATTTCAGACATGGTCAATAGTCAGTTTTCTTCGGTTTCATTTGAATGATAATGACTGTGCATACATTTAATTGTCAACAGTTTTTTGGCCTTTAACTGGTTGGACGGCGTTCAATGGCAAAGCAATCAGTTTGCAGAATTAAATATTGCATATATTTTTCAATGATGGCAGGCAACAGGTTCAATCTTTACCTTGTCGTATGATTCGGAACAGGCAACTTCTTGACTGGAGGATGGTCAAGTAGAAGAGGTAGATCCCTTTTAAGGTGCCTTTAGCCACTATCTTAGGTATATGGGATTAAGCTAGAGCCATAAATTTCTGCATTGAGGATATCATAAAAAGTATTATTTTTGCATATAAATAGTTAAGTTAGATTGGGGCTTGCCTTGTAGTGAAAGCGACATGCAGATCGTTCCTTTTTTAGGATGATTTTTCTGAAGTACATGTTTTAGGAGGCTAATTTTTAAAGGTTTACTTTTTAATTACACCCTGCTAACATCATTTTAAGCTGATTATCTTCACAGAATGTTTTGAAACATATTAAAATTTTAACTATTACTGAAGCGTCCATTTTGATGTTTCTGGTTTTTGTGTTCTCATAATATAGCCAAATGTAATTTATATCATAAACACCTTCAGATACTAGTAGGAGCTCATCAATAAATTTGGAGACAAATTAGTACGAAATCTTAATGTTTCTAATATTCACGGATGGTGTGGACATATGAACAAATGCAACAATGATTGTCGATCTATGGATGTAGTGGTGAATTGATCGTTTTAAACCAAACATAATTAATGATGAATTTTGAAACTTATGATTGAAATCTCTACAAATTCCTTAGTATTTTGTTAATAGTTCAACCGAGTGTCAAGTAAATCCTGTGCTAAATAATAAATGAAATATAAAGTATCTTCTGTATTACAAAGAATGAGCAATTGTTTTGGCACGAAGGTCCCATTAGAGACCATATTTTATTGAGTGAAGGTTAGCAGAGCCCAACCTTCTTTTCATGACTGTCCGACCACTGGCATTTTATTCCTGTATTAACAAAGAAATATTTCAGGCTTTGTCATTCTTGTTAAACACACCACGATATTTTATCACCAATTTTCCATTTTGGAGGAAGGTTCAATGGTTTCCTAGAAAGTTGAAATGTGTATATTTGCGCTAATAAAAAGTTCAAAGTGAAATTAACCAGATCAACCTGAAGAAAAGCTTTGCTGTCGTATGCGCATGTGTATTGGCGTAAAGCTTAACATCCTGAGTGTCAAATGAGACAATCTTAGGTTGCACCAGGAAGGAAATCTCCAGTTCAAGACAGATTACTTTCTGATTATGTGGCCAAGACCTTGTGTAGTTCTCGAACACGTTATTGCCCATAAATTCTATTAGAATGTTATAGATTAGAATAACCCATTCAGCTATGGAACTTTCTGAAATAAAAAGCTTTTCAGTAAGCAATTCTTTTAGAAGCAGGCAAAACTCATACCGACAAAGTGCCACTCAGTGCAAGCCAGAGTAATCAATGGATCTGCCAGAGGGAAACATGCATAAAAAACCTACTAGTGCCTATTCTTACAATATCTCCCAGACATTAGTTTCTAGCTTTGTGTTCTTCTGGCATCCATTGAGTACTCTGGTACTTCATTCAGTGGCAGTACAGTCTGGAGAGTTTTACACTCATTTAATAATAGGTATGAGCAAGCATGGGCAAATGGTAATCATGTGATGCTTCTTGTGGTTTAAATCTCTTCTTTTTTCATATGTTACCTGGTTCAGAAGCTTTAGTCACAAATTTATTCAGTGCTGTCCTACTCCATTATCTCCCGATCAGTTTCTAGCCCATGGTTTTCACTCATAAAAAAACTTTTGGATCGAGAGCATTTCTAGAACTCTTTCTTTTGGATCTAATGCACCATTCCCTCTAGCAGACCACCTTTTACTTCTTTGTGTGTATTATCAACTACCAGGCTAAATTGGAAATATTATTAATGAAAAGTTTCATTCCTACTAAAGAATAAATGGTTAGTCTAGTCATATGCAAGTAATAAAGAAAGAAATTTTCTGCTGAGATCAGCATTATCTAAGCTGGGGTTAAAGTGTTATCTTATTAATATCTTTGTAACTAAAAGCTGAATCCAATAATGGAAAAGGCAGATTGAAAATTGTTGTTAGTAAGAGTCTGTATTGAAAGTGAAATGAATAAAGTTATTTGAATTCTTTTATAGCTTTCTTAATCATAGTTTTTAGAAATTACCCTATGATGAAGCAAATTTATTTAAATATCTTATATATTTCGCAGTTAGTTCTGTATTCAGGCATCAATCAGGTACCAAAAGAATTGAAACTAAGCCAACAGAAACTATCAAAACATTTTTAAAAAAGTAAGTATTTATTATATCAATAGAGGCTAAGATCACCTGCATTTAAATATTTATTTTAAAGTACTATTAAATTTATATATATCATAGTTATATTTAATTTTTCTAATCAACAGTTTTACATAAGTTTTTGAAATTGACACAGAATCACTATAATCTATACTGTCAAAAACAGTTTCTGATGTTTCTTCACACCACATACTCACACACATATTAATTCTGATATTCTCATGGATAAATGATGAATTCTTAGTATTATTTCTGGGAGCTTCCGTGTAAGTAAAATTTTATAGCTAAATAGCTGATGTTCCATTACAAATAACAAGTACTTTTTCTCTGAGCTTCTTTCTTAAGATCTTAAGAATGTGTGTGGTGAGATTTGAAAATGATTTTTTTTCCTTTGTTATTTTCTGATCATACTCAAATCGGGTTGGTTGAGAAGTTTTAGAACATGTTTTATTCTTCAATAGCTTTTTCCATATATTGTTAATTTTTTTCAATTCATACTTCTTATTTATGCTCTTGGGTCTTTTAAAAATCTCTATAGCATCCTTAGCAGTCTCTGGTCATATTGTTCAATTTTTGCCAGAATATGTTTTATTAAAATTGATGTCATGGTTAGTTAATTTTATGTGTGAATGAATGGTTAATAAAATGGATGTGTTATTCCTTCCTTATATTTATTCTACGATTGGCAGGCCCAAGAGCATAAAGAGAAATGTGAATTGAAGAAAATTAACAATATTTGAAAAAGCTTTATTAGAATTTGTATATGAGAAGAAAATAACAAAGGAAAAAAATAATAATTTTAAATCTCACCATACACATTCTTATGATTTGAGAAAGAAGCTCTTCAGGAAAGTAAACAAGTTATTGTAATGAAAATGAGTATCAGCCATTTTTTTTAGAATCATTTTTACTGCACTAAGAAGCTCTCAGGAAACTAATATTTATGAGTCATATTGTATTCCCTTTGACTGGATAATGATCTATCTATTACGGATTGCCGGATGTAAAAACAACAAATAAACTCTCAGTTAAACTAGAGAAAGCTAAATTTCTTTTTCTTACATAAAATTTCTCCACTACAAATATTCACTCATTTCATGTCTAAATTATATATTTTATCACTCTTAATAAAATTATTTAATAGTGGAATAACACAAACTCATTGAGACTTGGTTACATTTAATAATCCAGTAAGATAACTCTTTTATACATTAAGTATTGGAAAAACAATAGAAATGTGCAATCTTAGTTACCTACTTTGCCTTCCTCTTTTTCTACTCTCTTACCCTATTTTCAAACTCTTTAATTTTATTGTTACGTGAGTAAGTAATTACTTTTTATATTTATCAAAAATCTCCTTCAAATTTATATTTCTAATGGGGTACTTGCATGGGTTTGATAATTTTAAATTTTCTCCTAAAGGTTTTATTTTCTGAAACTAAAGTCTGGTATCATTTTACCCATATACTCATACAACAAAAAAGTAGGTCACATATTCTCATTTACCTTCATACTGTGATAATAGATTTAAATTTTAAGTAAAATAGCATTTTGAAACTTCTAAAGTAAAATAATATTTTAAGTTGATTATAAAAATGTTAATTGATCCATTTACTTAAGGGATATTATCTTCGTTTTATTTTAGATTTTCATTTTTAACAAAGGATTGTTACATTACGGTAACAAAGAATAATATCATTTGTAAATAGATTTAAACAGTTGTAAGATTTTGAAAAAAAGTTTTAAAGTAAGTTTTATATTTTATATTTAGAATTGAAGATATTTAAAAAAAAATCAAAGAGAGACGGGGAGAAGAGAAGGCAATAGTGATCTAATTCCAAATATATTTACTACGTTTACTTTCAGTGGATTTTTTTGATTAATTATAAGATTAACAGTTTAGCGAATAAATTTTAAAAATTACAAATTAGATCAGATCATCTGGGAATGTGCATTATAATAAATTTTAATTAAAAGTGCATTCTTTGACATCTGGATCCTAATTAATAAATTTTAAGATAATGGATTTCATTTCCACACAGAAGTGATTGTCTAATGTGGGAGTATAAATAAGGCTGATTTTGTGATAAGAATATATCCAGTTGTGAGTTATCTAAAGACAAGTTTAGACATATTAATATAGATTTTAGTTGTCTAAAATTTATAAGTTTGGAATAACAAGTTTAAAGAAAGAAAAGGAAGAAGTTTGTCAAAGAAATCACCTTATTGGATTCTCTATGAGAAGCGAACTGTATCCAGAAATTCCCGTGGTGGTCAGCTTTAAATGACGGGGTAAAAGGCAGTGGGCTGTCTTCCCTTGGGATGGAGTTCTCGCTGCTGTCATTCTCCATCCAAAGTCCTGGAGATTGTGCTTAAAATGCCGACTAAATCATCAGAAGTAATGCTGCTCATGGAAGTTGTATTTTGAAACATCCTGAATTATGCTGCTTGTAAAATCTGTGATCGTAGAGGAGAAACCAAAAGTTTGCTCAAGAACTCCATTTAAATTTTGGGAAACACTCACGGACTACTCTTGCAAAGTGAGGTAATTACAAATGTAACCCGAGATCTCGTAAACCTTAAGCTATAGCTATCTTTAATAATGTACTCCATATTATGCATTTATTGTACGTATTCATTTGATCCTTACTTAATACATGTTACACGTCTTCTACTTGGGTTACCTTTTTTTTATATATATGTATAATGCTTTATTTTAAATGCCTTATTATAATGTGATTTTTTAAAATTTCTTTTTAAGCCTGTGCGAGTTGCGTAGGAAATTTTATAAATGCTTGGTTGCCGTATTAATTACTAAATTGCAAGCATGCATTCCCCCCTCCCCCCTTTTATTAAATTGTTTTAAGATAATTATTTCATGTATCACATCAATGATTTTAAATAGTTTTTTTTTCATATATCTAAATTTTCATTGAGAGAGGTTGGCCATAAAATAAATTTAAGAGCAGCTATTCTGCCTTTTTGTGGAACCGCCCTTTTAATATATATTTTAAAATTGTGAGTTGGTGGTGAACGTGCTAGAGTATTAAAGTTCGCTTTACTTTTCCCAAAGTCACCTACGGCTGAGTCCGTGTCCCTATTTTACTCCGTAATTCCCATTAGAGTGTGACATAAATGCCTCACTGGGGAATGTATTCACTTTCATCCCAAAACAATCAGAAGCTCCTGGGTGTGGACCAGGCTTGGGCTGTGTAAGGACTAGAGATATCCTGGATAAACAGCGAATGCCTATCCAAACCCAAATAAGCTGCAGTTCCAACCGACTGTACTCCATCCTTAGCACTTTATCTCTGCTAGCACCACCACAGATTCCCATAAGAACTTATTATTAAATTTGATTAAATGAATCCCAATAATATACAGTATAGCTTTATCTTAGAATTAGAATCAACATTCGTGCGAGCTTCACTCTTATTAAGATTCCATGTTCACGTTAAATTAGTTGTTTAAATTGCTTTAATACTTTGCACAGCTCGCACATACTTACCTTTGTAATATAATAGACACATTATAATATAAAATAACTCAAGTAAGAAGTACAAAAATATTATATATTGATTTATTTTGCTATCAAATCTGGAGGGCATACTTTATAACTTTATGTGTTTCAATAAATAGTAGTAATTAAATAGTTATTTTGTTTATTTATCCAGGTGCAATCTAAGTTACATACTCATATTAGGCTTATCTTTGGCACTTCTATAAGATATTGTTAGGCGAACCTAGGGCTATTTTAATTTTAGAGTCTTTGTTTCTCCCTGACCATTGGCACAGGCAAGAAATTATACTATTAGTAGCATCGGATGCGTTTGTCACGAAGATGGCGTTCTGGAGCTTAGACTTTGATTCGAACTTGTATTTCTAAGAGGCAACCCCTTTCCTAGTGTTGAGTTCCATGTCTGGGGTTTAAATTCTCCAGTGTGTTAGCGATATAGACGAATTTTGACCTTACAGTATATGCCAAAAAGTATACTTCAATGACATAGGAATATCACAAAATACTCAGTAAAATATCAATGATACTCCCGTGAATCACAATTAAAATAAGCAAATATATTAAAATTTCTAAGTAAAATTTAATTATAGCACATCGGAATATTCATCTTTCTATTAAAATAATTGTATATGACTCCTTTACTAGTATTCCTAAATTAAATCAACATCTCAGGTAACTATTGTTATTTAAAATAAATAAATAAATTTACATAACCAAATGTAAAGAGGGATTTTACTTACATCTAGCTACATCTAAAATAATTAAGAAACAAATATACTCATCAATTCTTTCCTTTCAAAATAATTAACCACTTTTCTTATAAATTTGACTAAAAAATTAAATTAAAATTATTAACTAATACTGATCACTATTAATTATAATCCAGTCATTTTTATTTTTATATGACATATTAATTATCAGTCTTCATTGTGATCATTGAGAAAGATGAAGAAAAAAATTTACATGACTTAATATTTTGGATGCAATATCAAATATCTTTAACAATCATATTTTTTTCTTATTTATTATTTTATTTAGATTATAAGCAATAATATCAAATAACTTTAATTATTACAATGTATGTGTGTTTAGAATGATGAATAATGACTTAGAAAACAAGAAAAGAGACTTTCGACACAGTTAATTTTAAAAACAATACAGAAGTAATACAAAAATTTAAAAATAATTTATTCATCTTATGTTTAATATAAGCCAATAAACATCACATGACCACCACCTCTTATGACTTGTGTATAACTGTTGTTAAAACAGGCAAAACTCACTATATATATTGCCACACACAGCAAGCTAGGGTAATCAATGGATGCAGAAGGCTTGTGCATAAAATCCTAAGTTCTAGGTGCAGTGCTCTCAGATCCAAGGCTCCTCACTGACGAAGGCCATAGCCAGAAACTAGTCTGGGAATATTGGATGAGTAGGCATTAGATGGGGGTTTTATGCATAAGCCTTCTGGCATCCATTGATTACTATGTTTGGCACAGGGTGGCACTACTGTATGGAGAGTTTTGCCTTTGTTTACAACAATTATGTGCTAGTATAGAGATGGTGATCATGTGATGTTTGGTGGTTTAACACCAATCCTGCCTAATGGATAGTGGTGGCTATGGTTGTTTAAGAGCCAAAGACACCAAAATGTATGGGAGCTGAATTGGGTTCAGACCCATATGACTATATAAGCTATTGAGCTTAGATTGAAAATATTATTGTGTTTTTAATTTCATTCTTATAGTTTTGTAGTAAAGTAGAGTTAAAAGGTGGCTGCTGGAGGGTTGCATTAGATCTAGGTGCAGTGCTCTCAGATTCAGAGTCTCCCTCACTGATGATGGCCACAAGCCAGAAACTAGTCTGGGGATATTGGATGAGTAGGCACTAGATAGGGATTTTATGCACAACCTTCTGGCATCCATTGATTACTCTGTTTGGCACAGGGTGGCACTATTGTATGGAGAGTTTTGCCTTTGATTAAAAAATATACTTAGAATAAAATAAATAATTTACACTTCACTTTAAAATTATTTACAACTAGGATATTTATTCCGTACTTGACTCTGTGAATATTAAGATACTTTTTAATATTTTCATCTTAAAATATATCAATAAAATAGATAATTTATCACATTCTAAAATATTTCACAAACCTTTTCATTTATATTATCATTACATTTCCTTTAATCTTCTTAAAATTTTATGAGCTAATTATAACTCTATAACTTACTATTCTCTTTCTATGTTTATTATTTGTTATAAAATAAACATTTGATTATTTAAATATTCATTAAGATATGGACATTATTATATTGCTTACAATAGTATGAATAACGATCAGGTTTTCTTTTCAATCTCTTAACTCTTCTACTTCAGACATTCATTCTATATTTTGATATCTAATATCTGATAAAAACATTGATAAAATGTTTATTTTTATATTCTTTAGCATCCTATTTGTTTTTATGTTTCCATCCTTGTTGCATTAAATGGATTTATTTTATCATCATTTGAAAGTTTAGCTATTACTATTGCTTAAATCTACAATTCCTTAAAACAATGTATATACCAGTGCATTTTTGTAATTATAAGTGTCGGATGTATACCTTATAAAAATTCTAATAAATAATGATACTATGGATTATGTAACTTAAGGCCACATTTTGTTGGGTCTACCTTAATTTCTGTCTTTGCTTCTATTTTAAGCTTACAGATTTTTAGAAAAAATATCACTATCCATATATTACAAATATTCTAACTTATTTATACTCTGTCATATTTAACTTTAAACAACACATTCCTAATACTACAGGATTTCTAATAACTCTACTTTTCTGTACAACTACTTGATATTTTAACAATCACTGAAAAGAGTCTTAACGTATCTGCACTACAATGGCACCATTTAGGCATTTGAACCTAGAAAAATTTATATAGTAGGCCGATACGTGCTGTTAAGATTCAAAAAAAAATTTTATATACATTATTCTGACCGTTTGCCCAATGTCACTAGCTCATGGAGTAGCAGAGATTTAAGCATTTTTAAAAGTTTTAATAGATTTATATTCTTAAAATATATTAATATTTAAAACAATAAAATAAAAGGCCACTGCCAGTAATTAACATACAAACAGATATTTATTAACACACATATTAAAATTGAGGAATAACATTTATTTAGATTTTAACATTAATTTTTAAATTTAAATTATTATTTTAAGATTGTCGAGTATGAATGAATTTAATATTTTTTATTAAGATCGTTGAGTATGGATGGACTACATAGATCTGCATTTGAAAAAAAATATTCTATCCCTTATTTAACCTTAGGCCAAAAGTTCACAGTCAAACCGGCGTCAATCCATCTGATACATTGATGTATTCAATGTAGCATGAAAATACAACAGCACAAATATACTATACTGTCAGGAATATACATCTGAACAGTATAGTTAGAGAAGACATTGACTCTTGTCCAATACAGGAATGTTACATCTGTATGGCAAGAAGAACAATAAAATAAAAACTCCATAGGAAGGGACTGCGGTCCTTTTGCCAACTTACAATTCCATTCATAGGCAAAAGGGGTTGGCGTGGCGTATACAGCAATTCTGCACGTAGTGAACCTCATACTACATCTACTAATTACACCAATATATCCAATCCATTGACCTAATCTAACTACGAAACAAAACCTAAGATTACCCTCCCCTAATTAATTAATATAACTTTACAAATCTATGTAGCCATTCATGCCTGACTTAAATTCAACATTTATTTGAAATCGCACAGATGAATTTTATAAAATTTGTTTTATAATGTTGAGTATAGATCGGCTGCATAGATTCCACAGTCAAAAACATTTCAAAATAAACATAACCAATCAAAATACAAAGTCGTTGATAACGTCAATTGCAGAGGGAATATAAAAAACCCAATGGCATTCATCATAAGATGCCGCATTGACATCGAAGACTTATATATTCTAATCAAATATGAAAACCACAGCATAATTAACCACTAATGAATCCATGCAACATCCATACCCAACTTAAATTTAATACATTTTAATTTACAAATAACACACAAAAAAAAGAGAAATGGAAATGATTGCTTAAACATCTGTATAAAAAAATATTAATAATTGAATTTGCATTCTTTAAGTCAGATAAGAGTTTTTATTTTCAGCTATTAATTGCAATTTTAGAAAAGTTTTTATTAGATACACAAGAGTTCATACTTTACAGATTGAGTAGATTTAAAAGTCCATCTTCATGATCACTTTCATAGATTGTCCTTCTTTGAAACAAAACCACTATGTGCCATGCATTTGGTCAGGAACTGACATTCAGAGGCCTCAGCTGGTTGTCCAGAAAATTAAATTTATTGCAGACTTCCACATTGTGAAAATCTGCAATATAGCTAGTTATAACGATATATTCATAGTCAGATCTCTGATCCGAATTATAATAATCATTTTGCTTTTATATTTTCTTAACCTCTTATCATCAAATCTTGGGATTAAAAGAGCAAGACGTCACTAATCCTCTCGTGTTTCAGTTACGGTCCATGCAGTCATTTTCGTACTTGCATTGGTCATTTAATTTCTCTGTATTCTCTTACTCATTTAATTTATTTTAAGTGCCTCAAGGGCTAGTTTGTTTTTAAACAATCATTTAATTAATAAAACAATCATTTCCATTTTCTAAGATTATAGAAATCAACATTATTTCTATTTTTAAAATATCAATCTTTATATTTTTACTTTTTACAAAAAAATAATACTTTCTCTTAAAATAGTTTAAGTTTTCCATCTGCATGACAATATATATATTAAACAACTTTTAATTTTCAGTTTTTAAGTTTTTTTTTTTTAATAAATCAATTTTTATTTCCCGATCTTTTTATTTTCATTTTAAAATAATTTAACGGCATATTATATTCCGTTACAATATTTTAAAATGAAAAATAAAAGAGGATAAATAAAAATTGATTTATTAAAAAAAACTTAAAACTGAAAATTAAAAGTTATTTAATATATATATTGTGAGTGCAGATGGAAAACTTAAACTATTTTAAGAGAAAGTATTTTTTTTTTGTAAAAAAAGTAAAAAATATAAAGACTGATATTTAAAAAATAGAAATAATGTTGATTTCTATAATCTTAGAAAATGGAAATGATTGTTTTATTAATTAAATGATTGTTCAAAAACAAACTCGCCCTTGAGGCACTTAAAATAAATTCAAATGGTAAGAGAATACAAAAGAAATTAAATGACCAATGCAAGCACGAAATGACTGCATGGACCGTAACTGAAACACGAGAGGATTAGTGACGTCTTTCTTGTTGAATCTCAAGATTTGATGATAAGAGGCTAAGAAAAATATAAAAGCAAAATGATTATTATAATTCGGATCAGAGAGCTGACTATGAATATATCGTTACAATGTATATTACAGATTTTCACCATAGTGGAACTCTGCAATAAATTTAAATTTTCCGGACAATCAGCTGAGGCCTCTGGATGACGGTTCCTGACCAAATGCATGGCAAATAGCAGTTTCGTTTCAAGAAGGACAAAATCTACGAAAGTGATCACGAAGATGGACTCTAAATCTACTCAACCAGTATGAACTCTTGTGTATCTAATAAGAACTTTTCTAAAATTGCAATTAATAACTGAAAATAAGAACTCTTTATCTGACTTAAAGAATGCAAATTCAATTATTAATATTTTTATATGAGATGTTTAAGCAATCATTTCCATTTC
Organism: Epiperipatus broadwayi; assembly: GCA_028023455.1. Classification (NCBI taxonomy): domain Eukaryota; kingdom Metazoa; phylum Onychophora; class Udeonychophora; order Euonychophora; family Peripatidae; genus Epiperipatus; species Epiperipatus broadwayi. The sequence continues at coordinate 6,200 of JAQFVV010011467.1, read as the reverse complement.
TCTTTTTTTTTTATGTGTAAATTAAAATGTATTAAATTTCAAGTTGGGTATGGGCGTTGCATGGATTCTTAGCATTAATTATGTCGAAGTTTTCATATTCGATTGGAATATATAAGTCATCAATGTCAATGTGGATCTTATGATGAATGCCATTGGATTTCTTATATTCCTCTGCAATTGACGTTATCAACAACTTTGTATTTTGATCGGTTATGTTTATTTGAATTGTTTTTGACCGTAGAATCTATGCAGCCGATCTATACTCATCATTATAAAACAAATTTTATAAAATTCATCTGTGCTAATCAAATAAATGTTAAATTTAAGTTTAGCATAAATGGCTATATAGATTTGTAAGGTTATATTAATTAATTAGGGAGGGTAATCTTAGGTTATTTGTTTACGTAGTTAGATTGGGTCAATGGATTGGATATATTAGTGTGATTAGTAGATGTAGTATGAGGTTAGCTACTATGCAGAATACGCTGTATATACCCGCTTAACTCCTTTTTGCCTATGGATGGGATTGTAAGACGGCAAAAGGACCGTGGTCCCTTCCTATGGAGTTTTATTTTATTGTTCTTCTTGCCATACAGGGCGATAACATTCCTGTATTGGACAAGAGTCAATGTCTTCTCTAACTATACTGTTCAGATGTACATCCCTGATAGTATATTATATTTGTGCTGTTATATTTTCATGCTACATTGAATACATCAATGTATCAGATGGATTGACGCCGGTTTGACTGCGAACTTTTGGCCAAAAGCTTAAATAAGGGATAGAATATTTTCTTTTCAAATACAATCTATGTAGCCTATTCATACTCGACGATCTTAATAAAACATATTAAATTCATTCATACTCGATAATCTTAAAATAATAATTTAAATTTAAAAAAAATTTAATGTTAAAATCCTAAATAAATTTATTCCTCAATTTTAAATGTGCGTTAATAAAATCTATTTATGTGTTAATTACTGGCAGTGGCTTTTTTTATTTTATTGTTTTAAATATTAATATATTTTAAGAATATAAATCTATTAAAACTTTTAAAAATGCTTAAATCTCTGCTACTCTATGAGCTAGTGACATTGGGCAAACGGTCAGAATAATGTATATAAAATTTTTTTTTTTGAATTTTAACTTACGTATCGGCCTACTATATAATTTTTTCTAGGTTCAAATATCTAGATGGCGCCCTTGTAGTGCAGATACGTTAAGACTCTTTTCAGTGACCATTAAAATGGCTGCCAAGTGTGTGGCATGATGTTTAATAAACCACGAGTACCTTGAAAATTAAGCCAGTAATATTTTTTCTGAAATCAGAATATATTTTTTGTATTATATAAAGTTATAAACTTGAATTTTGTGTAAAAAGTACTGCCAGTAAGAAAATTGCGCATATGTAGAAATAAATGCGAGGAATAAAATGTAATAATTAATATAAATCATAATTTAAAAAAAAAAAAAAAAGTCTAAGAATCATATAACTTCTTTGACTTGCCTAAGTTAATAATGAAATGTAGGGGGAAAAGGAACTATTGAGGGAGGAGGTGTAATCTCAGCTGGGGTGAAAAGGAAAGAATAGTCAGCATTTTTTTTTTCTTGTAATTACTAAACAAAGTTATGTCTTTTAATTAATAACTAAAGTTTTGTCTTTTAAAAAATTTAGATATAATCAATTTGTGTAACGTCATTACTAACACTAAGTAAATTTTTTTTTTTTAATGTTTTTATTTTTTGAGGAAGTTTACTATTTTAAGCTTACAGATTTTTAGAAAAAATGTCACTATCCATATATTACAAATATTCTAACTTACTTTATACTCTGTCATATTTAACTTTAAACAACACATTCTAATACTACAGTTTGCAATAACTCTACTTTTCTGTACAACTACTTGATATCAAACCTCTGCATAAAATATGTAACATTGTAAAAAATATTAGTCATCATTTCTCAAATATAACATCTAAACTTATCTTTACCTTCTTCATACTTTTGAACATGCCAAGAAGATTCCAAAAAAACAAATGGTTTGTAATATAATTTATCAAATCTAATATATCAAGTGATCTTTAACTTATACAGAGATCAATCGTACACACACTTCATCTCCTATTAATATTATAATAGATATATTCAATCCATCATCATCTACTTTCATGTAAATACTCACATTATAAATATTATACATATTTATTTTACCTGTTCACTTGGCTTAAAAATTCAACACGTTATAGATAAACGTAACAAAAACAAGAAAAAATTTTGACTTTTTTTTTAAAACAAATTATAAAATCTAAAAATAACACATATGAACAAATAATTATGAGTACTTAATACTATCTTAAAAATTATAGTTCATATACTAAAGTAATAAAAAAAAGTTTTCTTCAACTCCTTGAACTAAATCTAATCATATTCCAGGAGTATTAGTTACTATGACAACCACTATCTACCGTTGCTTGAAACAAGAGATTTCTTCCCTTCTCTCCTCTCTTCGTGCTTTTCACCAAAAAGCTTGTAAAGAGTCCAATGAGATATTTTTACATAGCGCTATGTTTTTTATGTAATAGTGATATTAGCGATTGAGCCAGTGCACGTGCTTTAAAGAATAAAATTATAAATGAATACCATGATTTTTCCAGACACAAGATATAGTATTTTAGAAAGAATGGAATGAATCTACCCATTCTTTTGACCCAGCGTTTATGTATGGGCAAATCTTACGCGTGTGGAAATGAGAGACGTGAAGTTGTTACAACATCACTTTAAAATTATATTTGTTATGTTTAACGAATGACACTTAAGAAAATCTTTACAATTTACTTACATGTAATCCTTTAGTTGAAATTAAACATATATAATGAGATATTATTATTTTATATAGACGCTTTGTTTTTTATGTAATAAAGTGATATTTACAGATTAAGCCAATGCACATGCACACTTTAAAGATAAATTATAAATGAATATTCTCAATTTTTCCAGACACAAGATATAGTATTTTAGAAAGAATGAAATGAATCCACCCATTCTTTAGACCCAAAACGTTTATGTATGGGCAAATCTTAAGCGTGTGGAAAATTACATTTGTTATGTTTGGACATAAAGACACTTGCAAGTAAATCTTTACATTTTCGTCACGGCCATTCTTTAATTGAAATTAAACATATATAAGTTAATAAAATAAGTTCTTATATTAAAAGTTCATAGTTCCTTATATCATTGGTTAAGAAATTCCTTCACATTTAGTAAATCATGTATTTACTATTGTAATAAAGACATTATATTTTTAAAAAGTTTACTTTTTCTCTACTTACTTCAAAATATTTACTAATAGAATTATAAAGTTCTCAGATTTTACTTCTGAATAATTCTTATTTAACACAAGTTAATATATTAACAATGCTTAGACAATATTACAGTTCAGTAGTAATAGACTTTGAATAAAAATTAGTTTGCATTATATTTTTCTTTTCAGGCCATTATCATTACTAATAAAGTCATTAATAAATTCATGTCTCGAAATGTCACTAATTTTTATAAATAAAAGTAATTATCTTCGTATCATTATAATGTGATTAGACGATCTTTTCTATCATTCTGCATTTGAAAATTCATAAAAAAATAAATTCTTATATTTCCTTTGCATTCTAAAATGGTTTACAGAACTGCAAGGTTTCTTATTAAAGTGTGTTTTTATCAACTTGAATGAAGTTTTGTTCCTTTCATTTTTCACAAGTTTATAGTCAGCTCCCTGTAGTATACCAATGAGGATAGTTTTGTTTTTTATTCCATAATGAAATTAATATATAAACTTCTTAACATACTTGCCAAGCTTTTGTTAAGAAGTATATAATTATTATTTTTAAGATTAAAACAATAATTGCAATAAATTTACACTTAAAATTTTAAAAACAAAGAATATAGTTTTTATTTGTCAAATTTTTTTTTTTTGATTTTTTCTCTCATTCACCTACTCATATCCTATATTTATAGGAAAAAATTCAATAATACTTCCTGATTGGTTAATTAATTTCAGATGTCTGGCAAAAAATGAATATTAATTACTTTGTCTACTTTTAAAATGAATTAAGTGAAATCAATATTTTTCCAACTTTAATACTGGCAAATTTAAATTTATCTTTTAATAATAATATACTCTTTGTGTAAAGTTAGAAATTTTGATTTATCAAGTTTATAATTTACATTAATACCACAACTTGATTTTTATGAATTTTTTAATGAAAATTGATATAATAAAATAATACTTATTATTTATAATCAATAACTTTTTTTACAATATACCAGGAAGTAAAGTAAATTAATTTTATTATTTGATGAATAGTGTGTGCACCACCTATTACCACTCACCACTTTTCATTTATTTCATAATTAATTATAGCAAATTTTTAATCGAATATTAACAATTATAAAAGTATCAAATTTTATTTTTAAACTACTGATTAAAATACCTTATATGATTTAACTGTTACTTACTTCAATTCTAAAATAACACAATTTATATTTCAAATTTATAACTTAGATTATATTTATTTAAAGAAAATTAACTGCAGTTTAATTCTACGAAACAATATATTTTAATTTACTCGTACAAATTAAATAACAAGTTTTTATTAATCATTATATAAAATTTAAAATTATTGTAATTGATCATTACTTACAACTATATAATGATGTGGCAAAATAGAAAAGCTATGGTATATATGTATATAAGATGTAGCCCTTTAAAATAGATTTAATTCAAATCCTGATGAAAACTGAGTTTATTTGCTATATTTTTGAGCTTTAAATAATTATTAATGTGTCATTTTTCTTTTTAAAAAAACTATCTTAAACATTTTTTAATTACATAATGTATTGTATTACACCATTAAACATTTCTTTTCCAAATCTCACATTGCATATAATAAAATCATTCTGACAAATTTTTTTTTGTTTTCCCTATTCTTAATTTTCATATTATTGCTGAGACATTAGTACTCTATGTAGCAGATGTTTTCAGTTGCAAACTATACAACAAAATACATATAGAATATATAACATTGATATTCTTTTAAATATTTTTATATATAAAAGGATTACATAAACTAATGAAGATTTCATCATTGAAATGTACAGTTTATATTCAGTTATAATAATGTTTTTATCGGAGAACATCTAATATCCCTAGAAGTGCATGTTAGTACACAACATTCTTTTCAAAGGGCTAATGTTGGTATTCAAAATAGAAGAGCAAAATACAAATTGATAAATTCATTTTTGTGATATGTAAATATTTTCATAAGACCAGCACTGAATATAATTATATATATTTGCATATTGTAGGTATATAATTTTATGTCTAGCGTGTAATCCAGCCCTAATCTTGAAATTTGATTCCAAGTCTTTGCACAGATAGAAAAATCCACATGGATAATAGAATTTTATAAACATTTTAATATAAAATTGTTAAACTACTGTTATGTCAAAATCCTGTATTCAAAGTTAGTTTTGGATTCAAAAATTTTTAGGAAATGTATAATTAGTACATATTAGTGAATATTCCTTTAAAAATTAAATGAATTTAAATTCATCACTTATTATTTACTTGATTACAAAAATTTTTGTTGGTGAGTGGCAGAAATTTGAAAATTATACATATAATTAAGTTAAAATTAATGGCAAAAAGAACGGTTAAAAATTTGTTTAATATTGTATCAAACTTCATATTACTTTAAAAATTAAGTGAAAAAAATACATATAAATCCATTTCTTCCTTACATTTATTTGAAATAGCAAAAAAGTCAAAATAAAAATTAAATTTCTTTATATGATGTTTTAACGCTTGGTATAATATAAAAATGGCTACTTCATGAACATTTTTTTTTTTATTGTTGATATTTTGAGAATAAATATTTAATGTAGAATTTCAGACTTTTTGTCCTTACATTTTGAACAAAGTTATATATGCTTCTTCCTTCTTTTTCTTCAGTAATTTTGCTTATTCATATACAACAGCATATCTTATTAAATAATCACAGCTCTTCTACACCTTTAGCGAATAATTTTTATTAATTAGAAAAGATAAGTATTTAAAATGTAAGGATGGTCCTAATTAAAATCATTTTCTGATTTTAAAAATTCATTTCTAATTAGAAAATGTATTTGCAAATTAATGAGTTTGAAA
>JAQFVV010011466.1:0-18827 GCA_028023455.1 Epiperipatus broadwayi | reverse complement strand
CCAAGCTTAAAACGCGCTATGAACATGCTGGTATACAGTAATATATTTTTAATGAATTTTTTCACTGATTTGGTCATATTTCGATAGAATTAGCTAAATTATACTGAACTGCAATGTTAAAGTATTCAAATTCATCAATTTTTAGGAATGTGTAATTTGGCTGTATTTCCAAGCTTAAAACCCGCTAAGACCATGCTGGTGTACAGTACTATATTTTGAATGAATTTTTTTACTGGTTTTGTCATATTTAGGTAAAATTAGCTAAATTATACTGAACTGCAATGTTAAAGTATTCAAATTCATCAATTTTTAAAAATTTGTAACCAGGCTTCATTTCCAAGCTTAAAACGCGCTATGAACATGCTGGTATACAGTAATATATGTTTAATGAATTTTTTCACTGATTTTGTCATATTTCGGTAGAATTAGCTTAATTATACTGAACTGCAATGTTAAAGTATTTAAATTCATCAATTTTTATGAATTTGTCACCTGGCTGTATTTCCAAGCTTAAAACAAGCTATGAACATGCTGGTATACAGTAATATATTTTTAATGAATTTTTTCACTGATTTGGTCATATTTCGATAGAATTAGCTAAATTATACTGAACTGCAATGTTAAAGTATTCAAATTCATCAATTTTTAGGAGTGTGTAATTTGGCTGTATTTCCAAGCTTAAAACCCGCTAAGAACATGCTGGTGTACAGTACTATATTTTGAATGAATTTTTTTACTGGTTTTGTCATATTTAGGTAAAATTAGCTAAATTATACTGAACTGCAATGTTAAAGTATTCAAATTCATCAATTTTTAAAAATTTGTAACCAGGCTTCATTTCCAAGCTTAAAACGCGCTATGAACATGCTGGTATACAGTAATATATTTTTAATGAATTTTTTTACTGATTTTGTCATATTTAGGTAGAATTAGCTAAATTATACTGAACTGCAATGTTAAAGTATTCAAATTCATCAATTTTTAAAAATTTGTAACCAGGCTTTATTTCCAAGCTTAAAACGCGCTATGAACATGCTGGTATACAGTAATATATTTTTAATGAATTTTTTCACTGATTTTGTCATATTTCGGTAGAATTAGCTAAATTATACTGAACTGCAATGTTAAAGTATTCAAATTCATCAATTTTTAAAAATTTGTAACCAGGCTTCATTTCCAAGCTTAAAACGCGCTATGAACATGCTGGTATACAATACTATATTTTAAATGAATTTTTTTACTGGTTTTGTCATATTTAGGTAGAATTAGCTAAATTATACTGAACTACAATGTTAAAGTATTCAAATTCATCAATTTTTAAAAATTTGTAACCAGGCTGTATTTCCAAGCTTAAAACGCGCTATGAACATGCTGGTATACAGTAATATATTTTTAATGATTTTTTTCACTGATTTTGTCATATTTCGGTAAAATTAGCTAAATTATACTGAACTGCAATGTTAAAGTATTCAAATTCATCAATTTTTAGGAATGTGTAATTTGGCTGTATTTCCAAGCTTAAAACCCGCTAAGACCATGCTGGTGTACAGTACTATATTTTGAATGAATTTTTTTACTGGTTTTGTCATATTTAGGTAAAATTAGCTAAATTATACTGAACTGCAATGTTAAAGTATTCAAATTCATCAATTTTTAAAAATTTGTAACCAGGCTTCATTTCCAAGCTTAAAACGCGCTATGAACATGCTGGTATACAGTAATATATGTTTAATGAATTTTTTCACTGATTTTGTCATATTTCGGTAGAATTAGCTAAATTATACTGAACTGCAATGTTAAAGTATTTAAATTCATCAATTTTTATGAATTTGTCACCTGGCTGTATTTCCAAGCTTAAAACAAGCTATGAACATGCTGGTATACAGTAATATATTTTTAATGAATTTTTTCACTGATTTGGTCATATTTCGATAGAATTAGCTAAATTATACTGAACTGCAATGTTAAAGTATTCAAATTCATCAATTTTTAGGAGTGTGTAATTTGGCTGTATTTCCAAGCTTAAAACCCGCTAAGAACATGCTGGTGTACAGTACTATATTTTGAATGAATTTTTTTACTGGTTTTGTCATATTTAGGTAAAATTAGCTAAATTATACTGAACTGCAATGTTAAAGTATTTAAATTCATCAATTTTTAAAAATTTGTAACCAGGCTTCATTTCCAAGCTTAAAACGCGCTATGAACATGCTGGTATACAGTAATATATGTTTAATGAATTTTTTCACTGATTTTGTCATATTTCGGTAGAATTAGCTTAATTATACTGAACTGCAATGTTAAAGTATTTAAATTCATCAATTTTTATGAATTTGTCACCTGGCTGTATTTCCAAGCTTAAAACAAGCTATGAACATGCTGGTATACAGTAATATATTTTTAATGAATTTTTTCACTGATTTGGTCATATTTCGATAGAATTAGCTAAATTATACTGAACTGCAATGTTAAAGTATTCAAATTCATCAATTTTTAGGAGTGTGTAATTTGGCTGTATTTCCAAGCTTAAAACCCGCTAAGAACATGCTGGTGTACAGTACTATATTTTGAATGAATTTTTTTACTGGTTTTGTCATATTTAGGTAAAATTAGCTAAATTATACTGAACTGCAATGTTAAAGTATTCAAATTCATCAATTTTTAAAAATTTGTAACCAGGCTTCATTTCCAAGCTTAAAACGCGCTATGAACATGCTGGTATACAGTAATATATTTTTAATGAATTTTTTCACTGATTTTGTCATATTTCGGTAGAATTAGCTAAATTATACTGAACTGCAATGTTAAAGTATTCAAATTCATCAATTTTTAAAAATTTGTAACCAGGCTTCATTTCCAAGCTTAAAACGCGCTATGAACATGCTGGTATACAGTAATATATTTTTAATGAATTTTTTCACTGATTTTGTCATATTTCGGTAGAATTAGCTAAATTATACTGAACTGCAATGTTAAAGTATTCAAATTCATCAATTTTTAAAAATTTGTAACCAGGCTTCATTTCCAAGCTTAAAACGCGCTATGAACATGCTGGTATACAGTAATATATTTTTAATATTTTTTTTCACTGATTTTGTCATATTTCGGTAGAATTAGCTAAATTATACTGAACTGCAATGTTAAAGTATTCAAATTCATCAATTTTTAGGAATGTGTAATTTGGCTGTATTTCCAAGCTTAAAACCCGCTAAGACCATGCTGGTATACAGTACTATATTTTGAATGAATTTTTTCACTGGTTTTGTCATATTTTTAGGTAAAATTAGCTAAATTATACTGAACTGCAATGTTAAAGTATTCAAATTCATCAATTTTTAAAAATTTGTAACCAGGCTTCATTTCCAAGCTTAAAACGCGCTATGAACATGCTGGTATACAGTAATATATGTTTAATGAATTTTTTCACTGATTTTGTCATATTTCGGTAGAATTAGCTAAATTATACTGAACTGCAATGTTAAAGTATTTAAATTCATCAATTTTTATGAATTTGTCACCTGGCTGTATTTCCAAGCTTAAAACAAGCTATGAACATGCTGGTATACAGTAATATATTTTTAATGAATTTTTTCACTGATTTGGTCATATTTCGATAGAATTAGCTAAATTATACTGAACTGCAATGTTAAAGTATTCAAATTCATCAATTTTTAGGAGTGTGTAATTTGGCTGTATTTCCAAGCTTAAAACCCGCTAAGAACATGCTGGTGTACAGTACTATATTTTGAATGAATTTTTTTACTGGTTTTGTCATATTTAGGTAAAATTAGCTAAATTATACTGAACTGCAATGTTAAAGTATTCAAATTCATCAATTTTTAAAAATTTGTAACCAGGCTTCATTTCCAAGCTTAAAACACGCTATGAACATGCTGGTATACAGTAATATATGTTTAATGAATTTTTTCACTGATTTTGTCATATTTCGGTAGAATTAGCTAAATTATACTGAACTGCAATGTTAAAGTATTCAAATTCATCAATTTTTATGAATTTGTCACCTGGCTGTATTTCCAAGCTTAAAACAAGCTATGAACATGCTGGTATACAGTAATATATTTTTAATGAATTTTTTCACTGATTTGGTCATATTTCGATAGAATTAGCTAAATTATACTGAACTGCAATGTTAAAGTATTCAAATTCATCAATTTTTAGGAATGTGTAATTTGGCTGTATTTCCAAGCTTAAAACCCGCTAAGAACATGCTGGTGTACAGTACTATATTTTGAATGAATTTTTTACTGGTTTTGTCATATTTAGGTAAAATTAGCTAAATTATACTGAACTGCAATGTTAAAGTATTCAAATTCATCAATTTTTAAAAATTTGTAACCAGGCTTCATTTCCAAGCTTAAAACGCGCTATGAACATGCTGGTATACAGTAATATATTTTTAATGAATTTTTTCACTGATTTTGTCATATTTCGGTAGAATTAGCTAAATTATACTGAACTGCAATGTTAAAGTATTCAAATTCATCAATTTTTAAAAATTTGTAACCAGGCTTCATTTCCAAGCTTAAAACGCGCTATGAACATGCTGGTATACAGTAATATATTTTTAATGAATTTTTTCACTGATTTTGTCATATTTCGATAGAATTAGCTAAATTATACTGAACTGCAATGTTAAAGTATTCAAATTCATCAATTTTTAGGAATGTGTAATTTGGCTGTATTTCCAAGCTTAAAACCCGCTAAGACCATGCTGGTGTACAGTACTATATTTTGAATGAATTTTTTTACTGGTTTTGTCATATTTAGGTAAAATTAGCTAAATTATACTGAACTGCAATGTTAAAGTATTCAAATTCATCAATTTTTAAAAATTTGTAACCAGGCTTCATTTCCAAGCTTAAAACGCGCTATGAACATGCTGGTATACAGTAATATATGTTTAATGAATTTTTTCACTGATTTTGTCATATTTCGGTAGAATTAGCTTAATTATACTGAACTGCAATGGTAAAGTATTTAAATTCATCAATTTTTATGAATTTGTCACCTGGCTGTATTTCCAAGCTTAAAACAAGCTATGAACATGCTGGTATACAGTAATATATTTTTAATGAATTTTTTCACTGATTTGGTCATATTTCGATAGAATTAGCTAAATTATACTGAACTGCAATGTTAAAGTATTCAAATTCATCAATTTTTAGGAGCTTGGCTGTATTTCCAAGCTTAAAACCCGCTAAGAACATGCTGGTGTACAGTACTATATTTTGAATGAATTTTTTTACTGGTTTTGTCATATTTAGGTAAAATTAGCTAAATTATACTGAACTGCAATGTTAAAGTATTCAAATTCATCAATTTTTAAAAATTTGTAACCAGGCTTCATTTCCAAGCTTAAAACGCGCTATGAACATGCTGGTATACAATACTATATTTTAAATGAATTTTTTTACTGGTTTTGTCATATTTAGGTAGAATTAGCTAAATTATACTGAACTACAATGTTAAAGTATTCAAATTCATCAATTTTTAAAAATTTGTAACCAGGCTTCATTTCCAAGCTTAAAACGCGCTATGAACATGCTGGTATACAGTAATATATTTTTAATAATTTTTTTCACTGATTTTGTCATATTTCGGTAGAATTAGCTAAATTATACTGAACTGCAATGTTAAAGTATTTAAATTCATCAATTTTTATGAATTTGTCAACTGGCTGTATTTCCAAGCTTAAAACAAGCTATGAACATGCTGGTATACAGTAATATATTTTTAATGAATTTTTTCACTGATTTGGTCATATTTCGATAGAATTAGCTAAATTATACTGAACTGCAATGTTAAAGTATTCAAATTCATCAATTTTTAGGAGTGTGTAATTTGGCTGTATTTCCAAGCTTAAACCCGCTAAGAACATGCTGGTGTACAGTACTATATTTTGAATGAATTTTTTCACTGATTTTGTCATATTTAGGTAGAATTAGCTAAATTATACTGAACTGCAATGTTAAAGTATTCAAATTCATCAATTTTTAAAAATTTGTAACCAGGCTTCATTTCCAAGCTTAAAACGCGCTATGAACATGCTGGTATACAGTAATATATTTTTAATGAATTTTTTCACTGATTTGGTCATATTTCGATAGAATTAGCTAAATTATACTGAACTGCAATGTTAAAGTATTCAAATTCATCAATTTTTAGGAATGTGTAATTTGGCTGTATTTCCAAGCTTAAAACCCGCTAAGAACATGCTGGTGTACAGTACTATATTTTGAATGAATTTTTTAACTGATTTTGTCATATTTAGGTAAAATTAGCTAAATTATACTGAACTGCAATGTTAAAGTATTCAAATTCATCAATTTTTAAAAATTTGTAACCAGGCTTCATTTCCAAGCTTAAAACGCGCTATGAACATGCTGGTATACAGTAATATATTTTTAATGAATTTTTTCACTGATTTTGTCATATTTCGGTAGAATTAGCTAAATTATACTGAACTGCAATGTTAAAGTATTCAAATTCATCAATTTTTAAAAATTTGTAACCAGGCTTCATTTCCAAGCTTAAAACGCGCTATGAACATGCTGGTATACAGTAATATATTTTTAATGAATTTTTTCACTGATTTGGTCAAATTTCGATAGAATTAGCTAAATTATACTGAACTGCAATGTTAAAGTATTCAAATTCATCAATTTTTAGGAATGTGTAATTTGGCTGTATTTCCAAGCTTAAAACCCGCTAAGACTATGCTGGTGTACAGTACTATATTTTGAATGAATTTTTTTACTGGTTTTGTCATATTTAGGTAAAATTAGCTAAATTATACTGAACTGCAATGTTAAAGTATTCAAATTCATCAATTTTTAAAAATTTGTAACCAGGCTTCATTTCCAAGCTTAAAACGCGCTATGAACATGCTGGTATACAGTAATATATGTTTAATGAATTTTTTCACTGATTTTGTCATATTTCGGTAGAATTAGCTAAATTATACTGAACTGCAATGTTAAAGTATTTAAATTCATCAATTTTTATGAATTTGTCACCTGGCTGTATTTCCAAGCTTAAAACAAGCTATGAACATGCTGGTATACAGTAATATATTTTTAATGAATTTTTTCACTGATTTGGTCATATTTCGATAGAATTAGCTAAATTATACTGAACTGCAATGTTAAAGTATTCAAATTCATCAATTTTTAGGAGCTAATTGGCTGTATTTCCAAGCTTAAAACCCGCTAAGAACATGCTGGTGTACAGTACTATATTTTGAATGAATTTTTTTACTGGTTTTGTCATATTTAGGTAAAATTAGCTAAATTATACTGAACTGCAATGTTAAAGTATTCAAATTCATCAATTTTTAAAAATTTGTAACCAGGCTTCATTTCCAAGCTTAAAACGCGCTATGAACATGCTGGTATACAGTAATATATTTTTAATGAATTTTTTCACTGATTTTGTCATATTTCGGTAGAATTAGCTAAATTATACTGAACTGCAATGTTAAAGTATTCAAATTCATCAATTTTTAAAAATTTGTAACCAGGCTTCATTTCCAAGCTTAAAACGCGCTATGAACATGCTGGTATACAGTAATATATTTTTAATGAATTTTTTCACTGATTTGGTCATATTTCGATAGAATTAGCTAAATTATACTGAACTGCAATGTTAAAGTATTCAAATTCATCAATTTTTAAAAGTGTGCAATTTGGCTGTATTTCCAAGCTTAAAACCCGCTAAGAACATGCTGGTGTACAGTACTATATTTTGAATGAATTTTTTTACTGGTTTTGTCATATTTAGGTAAAATTAGCTAAATTATACTGAACTGCAATGTTAAAGTATTCAAATTCATCAATTTTTAAAAATTTGTAACCAGGCTTCATTTCCAAGCTTAAAACGCGCTATGAACATGCTGGTATACAGTAATATATTTTTAATGAATTTTTTCACTGATTTTGTCATATTTCGGTAGAATTAGCTAAATTATACTGAACTGCAATGTTAAAGTATTCAAATTCATCAATTTTTAAAAATTTGTAACCAGGCTTCATTTCCAAGCTTAAAACGCGCTATGAACATGCTGGTATACAATACTATATTTTAAATGAATTTTTTTACTGGTTTTGTCATATTTAGGTAGAATTAGCTAAATTATACTGAACTACAATGTTAAAGTATTCAAATTCATCAATTTTTAAAAATTTGTAACCAGGCTGTATTTCCAAGCTTAAAACGCGCTATGAACATGGTGGTATACAGTAATATATTTTTAATGAATTTTTTCACTGATTTTGTCATATTTCGGTAAAATTAGCTAAATTATACTGAACTGCAATGTTAAAGTATTCAAATTCATCAATTTTTAGGAATGTGTAATTTGGCTGTATTTCCAAGCTTAAAACCCGCTAAGACCATGCTGGTGTACAGTACTATATTTTGAATGAATTTTTTCACTGGTTTTGTCATATTTAGGTAAAATTAGCTAAATTATACTGAACTGCAATGTTAAAGTATTCAAATTCATCAATTTTTAAAAATTTGTAACCAGGCTTCATTTCCAAGCTTAAAACGCGCTATGAACATGCTGGTATACAGTAATATATGTTTAATGAATTTTTTCACTGATTTTGTCATATTTCGGTAGAATTAGCTTAATTATACTGAACTGCAATGTTAAAGTATTTAAATTCATCAATTTTTATGAATTTGTCACCTGGCTGTATTTCCAAGCTTAAAACAAGCTATGAACATGCTGGTATACAGTAATATATTTTTAATGAATTTTTTCACTGATTTGGTCATATTTCGATAGAATTAGCTAAATTATACTGAACTGCAATGTTAAAGTATTCAAATTCATCAATTTTTAGGAGTGTGTAATTTGGCTGTATTTCCAAGCTTAAAACCCGCTAAGAACATGCTGGTGTACAGTACTATATTTTGAATGAATTTTTTTACTGGTTTTGTCATATTTAGGTAAAATTAGCTAAATTATACTGAACTGCAATGTTAAAGTATTCAAATTCATCAATTTTTAAAAATTTGTAACCAGGCTTCATTTCCAAGCTTAAAACGCGCTATGAACATGCTGGTATACAGTAATATATGTTTAATGAATTTTTTCACTGATTTTGTCATATTTCGGTAGAATTAGCTAAATTATACTGAACTGCAATGTTAAAGTATTTAAATTCATCAATTTTTATGAATTTGTCACCTGGCTGTATTTCCAAGCTTAAAACAAGCTATGAACATGCTGGTATACAGTAATATATTTTTAATGAATTTTTTCACTGATTTGGTCATATTTCGATAGAATTAGCTAAATTATACTGAACTGCAATGTTAAAGTATTCAAATTCATCAATTTTTAGGAGTGTGTAATTTGGCTGTATTTCCAAGCTTAAAACCCGCTAAGAACATGCTGGTGTACAGTACTATATTTTGAATGAATTTTTTAACTGGTTTTGTCATATTTAGGTAAAATTAGCTAAATTATACTGAACTGCAATGTTAAAGTATTCAAATTCATCAATTTTTAAAAATTTGTAACCAGGCTTCATTTCCAAGCTTAAAACGCGCTATGAACATGCTGGTATACAGTAATATATTTTTAATGAATTTTTTCACTGATTTTGTCATATTTCGGTAGAATTAGCTAAATTATACTGAACTGCAATGTTAAAGTATTCAAATTCATCAATTTTTAAAAATTTGTAACCAGGCTTCATTTCCAAGCTTAAAACACGCTATGAACATGCTGGTATACAGTAATATATTTTTAATGAATTTTTTCACTGATTTGGTCAAATTTCGATAGAATTAGCTAAATTATACTGAACTGCAATGTTAAAGTATTCAAATTCATCAATTTTTAGGAATGTGTAATTTGGCTGTATTTCCAAGCTTAAAACCCGCTAAGACCATGCTGGTGTACAGTACTATATTTTGAATGAATTTTTTTACTGGTTTTGTCATATTTAGGTAAAATTAGCTAAATTATACTGAACTGCAATGTTAAAGTATTCAAATTCATCAATTTTTAAAAATTTGTAACCAGGCTTCATTTCCAAGCTTAAAACGCGCTATGAACATGCTGGTATACAGTAATATATGTTTAATGAATTTTTTCACTGATTTTGTCATATTTCGGTAGAATTAGCTTAATTATACTGAACTGCAATGTTAAAGTATTTAAATTCATCAATTTTTATGAATTTGTCACCTGGCTGTATTTCCAAGCTTAAAACAAGCTATGAACATGCTGGTATACAGTAATATATTTTTAATGAATTTTTTCACTGATTTGGTCATATTTCGATAGAATTAGCTAAATTATACTGAACTGCAATGTTAAAGTATTCAAATTCATCAATTTTTAGGAGCTTGGCTGTATTTCCAAGCTTAAAACCCGCTAAGAACATGCTGGTGTACAGTACTATATTTTGAATGAATTTTTTTACTGGTTTTGTCATATTTAGGTAAAATTAGCTAAATTATACTGAACTGCAATGTTAAAGTATTCAAATTCATCAATTTTTAAAAATTTGTAACCAGGCTTCATTTCCAAGCTTAAAACGCGCTATGAACATGCTGGTATACAATACTATATTTTAAATGAATTTTTTTACTGGTTTTGTCATATTTAGGTAGAATTAGCTAAATTATACTGAACTACAATGTTAAAGTATTCAAATTCATCAATTTTTAAAAATTTGTAACCAGGCTGTATTTCCAAGCTTAAAACGCGCTATGAACATGCTGGTATAAACAGTAATATATTTTTAATGAATTTTTTCACTGATTTTGTCATATTTCGGTAGAATTAGCTAAATTATACTGAACTGCAATGTTAAAGTATTTAAATTCATCAATTTTTATGAATTTGTCACCTGGCTGTATTTCCAAGCTTAAAACAAGCTATGAACATGCTGGTATACAGTAATATATTTTTAATGAATTTTTTCACTGATTTGGTCATATTTCGATAGAATTAGCTAAATTATACTGAACTGCAATGTTAAAGTATTCAAATTCATCAATTTTTAGGAGTGTGTAATTTGGCTGTATTTCCAAGCTTAAAACCCGCTAAGAACATGCTGGTGTACAGTACTATATTTTGAATGAATTTTTTTACTGGTTTTGTCATATTTAGGTAAAATTAGCTAAATTATACTGAACTGCAATGTTAAAGTATTCAAATTCATCAATTTTTAAAAATTTGTAACCAGGCTTCATTTCCAAGCTTAAAACGCGCTATGAACATGCTGGTATACAGTAATATATTTTTAATGAATTTTTTCACTGATTTGGTCATATTTCGATAGAATTAGCTAAATTATACTGAACTGCAATGTTAAAGTATTCAAATTCATCAATTTTTAGGAGTGTGTAATTTGGCTGTATTTCCAAGCTTAAAACCCGCTAAGAACATGCTGGTGTACAGTACTATATTTTGAATGAATTTTTTTACTGGTTTTGTCATATTTAGGTAAAATTAGCTAAATTATACTGAACTGCAATGTTAAAGTATTCAAATTCATCAATTTTTAAAAATTTGTAACCAGGCTTCATTTCCAAGCTTAAAACGCGCTATGAACATGCTGGTATACAGTAATATATTTTTAATGAATTTTTTCACTGATTTTGTCATATTTCGGTAGAATTAGCTAAATTATACTGAACTGCAATGTTAAAGTATTCAAATTCATCAATTTTTAAAAATTTGTAACCAGGCTTCATTTCCAAGCTTAAAACGCGCTATGAACATGCTGGTATACAGTAATATATTTTTAATGAATTTTTTCACTGATTTGGTCAAATTTCGATAGAATTAGCTAAATTATACTGAACTGCAATGTTAAAGTATTCAAATTCATCAATTTTTAGGAATGTGTAATTTGGCTGTATTTCCAAGCTTAAAACCCGCTAAGACTATGCTGGTGTACAGTACTATATTTTGAATGAATTTTTTTACTGGTTTTGTCATATTTAGGTAAAATTAGCTAAATTATACTGAACTGCAATGTTAAAGTATTCAAATTCATCAATTTTTAAAAATTTGTAACCAGGCTTCATTTCCAAGCTTAAAACGCGCTATGAACATGCTGGTATACAGTAATATATTTTTAATGAATTTTTTCACTGATTTTGTCATATTTCGGTAGAATTAGCTAAATTATACTGAACTGCAATGTTAAAGTATTCAAATTCATCAATTTTTAAAAATTTGTAACCAGGCTGTATTTCCAAGCTTAAAACGCGCTATGAACATGCTGGTATACAGTAATATATTTTTAATGAATTTTTTCACTGATTTTGTCATATTTCGGTAGAATTAGCTAAATTATACTGAACTGCAATGTTAAAGTATTCAAATTCATCAATTTTTAAAAATTTGTAACCAGGCTTCATTTCCAAGCTTAAAACGCGCTATGAACATGCTGGTATACAGTACTATATTTTAAATGAATTTTTTTACTGGTTTTGTCATATTTAGGTAGAATTAGCTAAATTATACTGAACTACAATGTTAAAGTATTCAAATTCATCAATTTTTAAAAATTTGTAACCAGGCTGTATTTCCAAGCTTAAAACGCGCTATGAACATGGTGGTAAACAGTAATATATTTTTAATATTTTTTTTCACTGATTTTGTCATATTTCGGTAAAATTAGCTAAATTATACTGAACTGCAATGTTAAAGTATTCAAATTCATCAATTTTTAGGAATGTGTAATTTGGCTGTATTTCCAAGCTTAAAACCCGCTAAGACCATGCTGGTGTACAGTACTATATTTTGAATGAATTTTTTTACTGGTTTTGTCATATTTAGGTAAAATTAGCTAAATTATACTGAACTGCAATGTTAAAGTATTCAAATTCATCAATTTTTAAAAATTTGTAACCAGGCTTCATTTCCAAGCTTAAAACGCGCTATGAACATGCTGGTATACAGTAATATATGTTTAATGAATTTTTTCACTGATTTTGTCATATTTCGGTAGAATTAGCTTAATTATACTGAACTGCAATGTTAAAGTATTTAAATTCATCAATTTTTATGAATTTGTCACCTGGCTGTATTTCCAAGCTTAAAACAAGCTATGAACATGCTGGTATACAGTAATATATTTTTAATGAATTTTTTCACTGATTTGGTCATATTTCGATAGAATTAGCTAAATTATACTGAACTGCAATGTTAAAGTATTCAAATTCATCAATTTTTAGGAGTGTGTAATTTGGCTGTATTTCCAAGCTTAAAACCCGCTAAGAACATGCTGGTGTACAGTACTATATTTTGAATGAATTTTTTTACTGGTTTTGTCATATTTAGGTAAAATTAGCTAAATTATACTGAACTGCAATGTTAAAGTATTCAAATTCATCAATTTTTAAAAATTTGTAACCAGGCTTCATTTCCAAGCTTAAAACGCGCTATGAACATGCTGGTATACAGTAATATATGTTTAATGAATTTTTTCACTGATTTTGTCATATTTCGGTAGAATTAGCTAAATTATACTGAACTGCAATGTTAAAGTATTTAAATTCATCAATTTTTATGAATTTGTCACCTGGCTGTATTTCCAAGCTTAAAACAAGCTATGAACATGCTGGTATACAGTAATATATTTTTAATGAATTTTTTCACTGATTTGGTCATATTTCGATAGAATTAGCTAAATTATACTGAACTGCAATGTTAAATCGGAAGAGCGTCGTGTGGACATAAATACAAGCGTTAGCAAGTTTTTTAACTTGCATTTTTGTTTAAAAAAAAGAGGTAACAAATTCTAATACACACTCCGACAAAAAATATATTGCAGTAACAATGACCATATCTTGTGATATGATCACTTAATGTCATTACTAACATTCTGATAAATATTTTTTGAGATTTTAAAAATAATAAACTAATTTAATATTTTGGTGTAAATTTTTATACATTTATTACAGATTCAGTCAACGTTTTAATAACAATTTTTATTTTAAGGACATTTATTCATTTTTAGAGTATACTAGGCTGTTGTTTTGCTCATTGTCAAATGACAAAAATATCATTTGTTCTTATATATTTTGTTTATTATTATTTTCAATATTTTCAAAATATCCCTGGTGATTTTTAACCAGATATTTTTAACAAATCAAGGTAAACCAATTTTACTGAATTCCCTAATAAGTAACAATGGTTTAATGCTGAAAACAAATGTTAAATGATTACAAAAAATGCTACCAGAGAGAACTATGTAAATGCCAAGTATATTAAAGGCTTAACCTATAAATAGTTTTAGAGAGTTAGCCAATAAATAATAAAGGATTGAAAAGCTCTTTAATAACGATATATATCTTTTGATTTTTCAAAATACAAAAAATAAAATATTATTTATAAGATTCAAGAGAGTAGTCTAAAATTTGAAATTATTGCTATAATCTTTGATCAAACTTATAAAGTTTATATGTATAAACTTATTAATCAAGTATTTAACACCGTAATGATTAATGTAAATATCAATTCAATATTTAAAAAGTCATTTAGTTAAAAATAAATATTGCAAATTTATAATAGTTATATTTTTATTTGGAAAGTTATTCTATTTATGTATATAGATATGTGATGAGCAAATGATATTTTTAAGTCTCATACTCTTTTTTTTTTTTTTAAAAAAAAAAATTACATTCATAAAATTAATAATTTATTAAAGATCTTGAACTGTTTAAACTGGAAATTGCAAAAAATAAAAAATATCAATAAATGAATTAATAAATATATTAAAGATTAATGCTGAAATAAATGGATAATCATAATAATATTTAGATATTTTCATAATATTCTACCTCAGAAAACTTAATTTCATCTCATTCTTTAATTTTAATATAAATGCAGTTAGTGGAATAAAAAGTATCTGATATAAATATTTTTTAAAACAAAAAACAAACGAAATAGCAATAACTACTAAATAAATGAATGAAATATAATAAAATTTATAAAATAAATGAATATACAAATTATTGTCTTTATTATATTTAAGTATGATTAAAAAACTCATTTTTATAAGATTCTATAAGTTGAGAATAGTAAAGCAAATGTAGAAATAAAAATAATAAATAAATTGCCAGAGGTGATGACAGTTTAAGTGATTTTTTATATATTTTTAGTCTTTAAATAAATATAGTAATAGAGAAGTAAAATATGTTCTCAGTAGAACTATACCTAAAGGAAACATTAAGTTTGTTTGAAGCTTGGAAAAAAGTTTCAAATTCACTCAAATTGTATTCCCAAGGTTAGCAGGCATAAAAAGTAGATGAAATATATGTTTGCGTGCATATGGGTGTAATTTCACAGTACTGAATAACTTAAGGTGAACAATAGTAAATCACTTTCATCAACCCTGCCATGGCTAAATTACCAAGAAAAGTGCAAAATAATCATTTACATGTGTGGCTTAGAAATATATGGAGAGTAGTTGGAGACAAAAAGACAAAACTGATTATATATGATATAACCATAGCCTCTTTATATCGTCTTTGAAGATAATAATCAACTTATGGCATTTATGTTTACTTATTTAATCATTATATGTTCACAATATAAGTTCCAAAATGGATAGAAATAAACTCTCCTATGTGATCACTACCATTTCAAATCTCTTTTGTAAAAAAAAATATGTTGACATCTCGTATGTAATTGATTTAATATAATCTAAGATACTTGCCAGATTAACTCTTTCTCTCTCTCTCTCTCTCTCTCTCTCTCTCTCTCTCTCTCTCTCTGTATATATATATATATATATATATATATATATATTGTAACAGTCAGAATCGTCTATCTCACTAACCCACTGCAGAATTCAAACCCCAGACACGAAACTGAACATCTAAGGAGGGGTTGCCTTCTAGATATACTAAGTTTGCATCTAAAGTCCAAATTTCACAGCTAAAATCTAAGTGATAATGCATCTGATGCCACTACTAGCATAACCTTTGGACCGGTGCCTGGTGGTCAGGGAGAAACAAAAGTACTCCTAGTATACTAAAAGAAGCTAGGGTGGCTAATTAACATCTATAGATTTTTACAAAAGAAATGCAGAAATATATATAGAGAGAGAAGCGAGACAGTATTAGGAATCAAATAAAAATAAGAGATCAAATTTAGTTTTAAATAATTTCAGCAAAATTTATTTATATAAATTATTGATATATACTGCCACTGTCTGCTGATATGAGACAGGGTGCGTGTTAAGTAATTGTTGTATTTATATTCCAATAATGACAAAATGGACTTTTAAACAAAGTGATATATTCTAT
The DNA here is from genome assembly GCA_028023455.1 of Epiperipatus broadwayi. Taxonomy (NCBI): domain Eukaryota; kingdom Metazoa; phylum Onychophora; class Udeonychophora; order Euonychophora; family Peripatidae; genus Epiperipatus; species Epiperipatus broadwayi. The sequence continues at coordinate 2,516 of JAQFVV010011466.1, read as the reverse complement.
TCCTCAGGCTATTAGCATCCACATAATGTGCTTGACAAGAATAGAAACATGGGTGAGGGTGCCGGATAATGATACAAGTTTAAGAAAATATTTAAAAATTAAGTGTCTTCAATAAAATATTGATTGATTTCGAGAATAGCACGGACTATGTGATCAAAGCATTTATTTGAGAATAATAATAAGGAGTTGCATTGGGAGGGGTTCAGTTATTGCTTTGATAAAGGATTTATTAAAGTTGGAGGATGTGACATGTTTTAAGTCACAGATGCTTTGTAAAATAAATATAAAATAAAACAATGATTAAACTATCCAGAATGATATTTACTGGAGGGACATATCACCCTAACCTGTAGGAAAGTATTTTATGAACAGCTGAAACTTAGCAACTGGGTGACGCATTACGTATAATTCCCAGGTGGGGTCATTCGAGGTACACTCTGCCTGGAAACCACGGTGGGTAGAAGAGAATAGCACTTAGCCATGTAAAGAATCCTTGGAAAAATAAAACAAAGCAGTCTCAATGACCAATTCATTTTGCCACAGCAAATACAAGACAAGGGGTATATGAGAAAGCATACTGAATGGGTTTTACTTGGATTAAGAGAAATGCCCAATCAAATTCCTCGAAATTCATTTAAAAGGGTCTGCACTTTCTCAACGTCAATGATGAACTTTGTACTTAAAGGAGAACACGGTAATTAAAATAGGAAAATGATGACTTGCGGGTTTGAAAATTAAGTATAGATTTATATACGCAATCATGCATTAGGAAACACATTTAATCATTGACCTACAATATACTCTCACATTAGATTAAAATAAATAACATGTAGATTTTAAACTATGTGATTATATTATATACTAAAGAAAAGAATCGCCCCTCTAATGAGTGATTTGTAAGATAATAAAAATCGGAAATTATTTAGAAATTTGAAATATACCTTTATAGTGGCGTCTTAGTTTCAACAAAAGGAATAATTCACTCAGTCAAAGATGATTCCGATACATTATCATAATAAAATAACAGAAAGCTTAATAAATAGAAAATATATTAACCCAAGGATAGGGAAACCAAAACGTTGAGAATATTGGAAACTACATTAAAGAAATAGATAACGCGGAGTTAGTGTAATGATAAGGAAAACAATTTAGAATAACTATGAAGTATGTTAGTTATCGACAAGAGCTCTTAGGTTAAGATTAGGGTTACCTCTGGAGAAGCATTTTAGAGTAGACACTTGATGGTCAGCAGGTTTTATATAATTTAACAGCAGCAATCTGAAAAATGTCCATATTTTTGCAGCAATAGCAGTTCCAGAGTTCCTTTATGTGATAAGCTTCCAATGATACTGGAGCATCCGGCTGGCGCTATTCTGAGGGGACATAACCATCTTGATGCCTCATATTCTATAAGAAGTCAAAGGTTAACAAATGATATTAGAATAGAGCTCAGAATGATTTCTCTTGAAACATTTCAGAAGAATGGAGAGAACAAAAGAAAAACATGCTTTTTATAGTAGAAATAAATAACAATAGAACTGCCCTGGGAGCAAGTCACAAAAATATATCGGACTTATCACTGTAGAATTCATCCGGAATGCTCTAAAGGAATTCAACATTAATTAACTTCTTTGTTACTTTCCTATGCCTACATTCAAATTACAAATTAGATTTAATTAAAAATTACTTTTAATAATTAAAGAAAAACCTTAAGTGGACATCTGACTATTTTTTAGATAAACCTATATAACATTAACTAGTTACAACATACAATAATTAAACTATTGTCCCTCATTTATTTTAACAGAAGAGTTTGGAATGAACTTTTATTAAATTAAAGAAAATGATTTTACTTTTTAAGTTGCAATATTTGAATCTATTTACTAAACTATTATGAATTTTATTTAAATCAAAAATATATTATGATGGTAATATATATATATGTGAATTGATTCAAAAGACAAAATAACTTTAATTAACAATTTATAATTTTGATATGTTTTTAAAATGCATATCATAGTGTATTGCTGAGTACAACTTATATAACCTACTTTTTAATAAATCAAAATTACATGAACATATATAGAATCTATAATCTTTTTTATTTATTTGGGAATAGTTATATCTATAATACAAGCATTGTACTCATGGTTTAAAATTAGGTCGATTTTAGGTGTATAAGCGTATTACAGACACACTACAATAGATTGGGGTTCAAACTAAGGTATGAGGATAGGAAGTAGGTGAGAAAAGGTGAAACAAAGTTCTATAAGCAGACCTTACTGTTTCAATATATATATATATATATATATATATATATATATATATATATATATATATATATATATATATATAAGTTCAAACCAATATTCACACCTAAACATTCACAGTAAAATATAGTAATCCAATATTTCTCCTGCTGTCAAGCAACCTTCACATCTTTTAATAGCAAGAATGGAATCACATATATTATACTCCCAACACACACACACAAACACACACACAGACACACATAT
>JAQFVV010011465.1:0-18934 GCA_028023455.1 Epiperipatus broadwayi | reverse complement strand
AAATTAATTAGTGTTATTTAAATGATTATACATCTTATTATAAATGAAGGTTGTCTTTTTAGATTAACCCAAGACTTTAACATAGAGGTTTAATCAAGAGGTTTAATCCCCTGGTTATATTATGACTGATCTCTTCCAGGTTAGTAATGCATAATATATTTTTGCTTCCATCTCAAAGGTTTTTATATTTCCATTTATTTATCTGTTGGCCAGTCTGAAGAGTAATATTTGGGATCAGTTCTGGACTAATCTTTTAGAGCGAGCTCTTAAAAGTACAATTTTGGAGTTTTGGGTTTGTCTTTGAGTAGCACTGCATATTATTAAGAAAGTTTCTCATGGTATGTAATATTAGCACTTTGGGAGGGATGATCACTATTTTCACTGTTATAGCATATCCAATTATTATATTAGCAAGTAGCTAAAAAAATATTTTTTAGCCGTTCAAGCAGCAAATACTATTAGCAAAATCTACTAGAAATCAGGAAAATAAATCTAATTTCAGCTATCCACATTGAGCAATTAGTAAATATAAATATTAAATCTGCAATCTGAATAAGAATCATCATAAGCATACACATAAAAATAGGAAGCAGAATAATAATTCAGATAAAATCTCAGGGTTATTTATGTGAATTGTTATCTCTTGGTTAATCTATAATTAAATGGTTTTGACCAGGATAAATCATTATCTCATGCTTAAACTTAATTTTAAAAAGAACATCTTACCAGGGTTCTTATCTTAGTCAATATTATTTTTAAAAAATACATGAAAAAATAAATCTCAGCTTTTAAAAAATAGATTAAAATCAACAAAATTAAAAAAAAAAAAAAAAAAATCTTTGCTTGCTTTGAATTACTGTATAGAAAAAAAAAGTCATAAGAAAATTATTTTCAACTAAAATCTATTGAAAAAGTAAAATCACACAATTTTAAAATATAAATGAGTATGTCATTAATATTGCACATACTCTTAAAATTCACAACAAATTATAAAATAAATACAAGGTCAAATTTGTTCTTTTACTTTTTTTAAATATTGAACTTTTGAAGTGGAGAATGTCTCTGGTTTAACTTTCCAATCACACCACAAAAAAAAAAAAAAAAAAAAAAAGTTTTTACTCTTTTTTTTTTTAAAAACTTTTAAACATTTAAAACTTTCCTACAGAAGCCTGCTGAACATTTGACCTGCATTCTGTCTACTGAACTATCCCTACTACTTTAACTGCTGAAAAAAACATTTTATTCTACCTAACTTTTAGCTCCATTCTCATAATCATGTAAACCATTTTTTAAAAGTGTCTCCTGCAACTACCATACTTCTTCAAGTATCTCCTTCTTGTGAATCTAACCATTTTGTAAACTTTAATAATCTTGTTGTTATCTTCTGCAATGATTATGAGAGTATTTATCGTAAAATAAGACTCAGCATATCCAGTCATTTCTTCAACATATACCTAAAGACCATTTTGCTTGGTAAAACTGCACATTTCTTTAAAGTGGCTCTTACTATTATTCACAGTATCAACTCTAGTAAATGGAAAGAATTCAACTTCTATAGTCTTTTTGAATATTTTAAAGAAGATTGCTCTGTAAGAATCTTATTTCTGTTTCAAAATTTTATTCCCTAAACATTCTTCAATCCTTTCCTTTGTTTAAAATCCATGTTCAAATGAATGGTTACTTTAGTCAACTTACTTTTGATTTCTTGTGGAGACTTCTTTTACATTATTTTTTTATCTTTAACTTATATATAATTCTATATTTTGATATGAATTTAATAAATTTCCTAATGCACTATCTATCTGTATCCATTCTATGACCCTTGTGTTTTTTTATTTCTCTCTTATCAGTTCTACAACTATTTGGTTTTAAATCATCACTCATATCTTTTTTACTCTAAACTTCCTTTTCTACTACATGATGCTTCTTTAGTCAGATCATTTTCTAAGGATTCCACAGCCTCCTGATTTCCTCAACCCCTTCCTCTTATTTCTTGTTTTTACTTCCCTTTCATTTCCTTTATCATTTCTTTCATAAACTGTTGTTGCATTTCCAATACCTTTTGTTTTATTTCACTATTGTCTTTCATTATCTCAATCATTACATAATCCACAATATCATAAGGTCTCTAGAAAAGAAAATGTTGTGAAAGACTTAAGAATTGCAGCTTGTTTACAGAAACAATGAAATAGATTTTTTCATTCACTCTAGAATACAATTACTGTGACACTATATTAAAAGATGCACTGCTGTCTTTATTCACTCCAAAATATGTGCATGATAGAGTAACTATAATTTCCAAATGTCTGTGTTTTGTGCTTAAACTATGCCACCATTTTGACTGCACACTTTAAATGTTTACAGGTAACTGTAATCTATTCCTGTTTCTGCCAATAATGAAATTGAAACATTTTGAAAGCTTTCAAGAGGTGCATCTGAGCTTTCTCCTATATGAGCTTTGAAAATTTTTATCTGGATCTATCCTATAATTATAGGGTTATTTTGTCTATGCTCTACATTACTTCTTTGGCCTTCCCATGTTCACATTTATCTCCCCCTTGATGTCCAATTATTTTACCATCTGGTCCACTCATTTCAAACTAAAGCATAATTTGCTGATCTGTTGTTTTTATTTTCCCCAAAGAGTTTGTCTTCCCATCTTAGCACCTCTTAACATCTTTATGATTTTTTTCTATTAGACATTACTCAAAATATATTTAAACCCGAACTCAATTTTATATTCTCTAATTCTAAATCTTTTACTTTGAAATATATAACACTTGGGAAAGTTCAAAAAGATTATATAGAAATCTAAAAGAAAAATGTTATTTGAATGTCTATCTATTGAAAAACAGAAAAACACTTCTACTCCAAACTGCTCCAACAATACACACCACAAAATGATCCCCTTACCATTCAATCTAACCCACTACACCTGAAATATTTCTCAACTGTATGAACAAACTTCACATGGGTTTTCATTTCATAATCCTACTGTTGGTAGTGCTGTAATTTTAATATTTGTTGTACTGGTCACTTCTTCACTTCTTTTGGTCAAAGATGGCATCACTAGGGCACTAACTACATAGACAATATAATTTATGGCAATCCAAATGTTAATAATAATGATTGCTACCATATAGATTCAGGGGAGACAAACAGATTTTTAATATTGTTCAGACAATTGAAAAAAAGAAAAACACAGAGACAAATATTATCCAAAATAATTATAAACAATTTTAAAGTTTATTAAATTGAAAATAAATATTAGTCAAACAAAGAAATGAAAAAGTTCCAGCAGGTTCATCAGAGAATTTTACAAAAGAAAGGTAACATTAAACACCCTGAAAGTGGGCAGATAAGTCGTATCCATTCACTCACATAAGAATTAAAAGAGATTTTTATAGTGTATTCCTGCCAGTAATTTATATAAACAAAGTCCAGTTTTTTTTTATTTAGAGATTTCAAAACAAATTAGTTTGTATGGAATACAACAAATCATTGCAGAATGATTTGGTTTATAATCTTTCGACAAATCCTTGTGGATTATAGAAGTTTTATTTGCTTGCCAACACTCATACATGGTTAAATGTTTAAAACCATCAACACTCGGTTCCTAACAAAAGAAAAAAAGATTAAGATATTATGTAATCCGAAACATAGGCAAAATAAAATCTCTACTATTTCAAAAATAGAATAAGACACTCTGATAAGGTGCCATCCAAAAAACTTATTGTCCACAAAAATGCAAGTAACCAAGATTGTCCAAATTAATTATAAATGAAAAAATAAAAATGCCGGTGAGTTAAAAATTAAATTACAAACATCCGTCCAAGTATTTATCAAATGTTAGTAATATAAAAGAGAAAACACTAAGCATACAAAATATAACCTCACAATACATTCTTGGATAAGTAAATTTAAAATATGAAACTGTAAAACTAATATTTTAATACATGTTATAATAAGAATAATAAAATAGTAAAATAATTAGAGGTCTTTAAATGATTATATATTTTATTACAGATGAATATTTCTTTTTTAGATTAAGCTATGAGTTTATCATAGACATTTACAGAATAGATTAAAACCCTGCTTATAATATGAAAATGTGTATTTACCTCAAAATATAATGTTTTTACTGGCTGACTTCTGTCAGCAGGATAATGCACAGTTTATTTATACATACAGGTTATCTCAAAGGTTTTTTGTTTGATTTTCATTTATTTATCAGTTCACAAGCCTGAAGGCAATTGTTGGGATCAGTTTTGGAGTAAACTTTTTAGGACATGTTTAGAAGGCACACTTATACATATCTGGGGTTGTCTTTGAGTGATTTAGCACTGGTTCATCTTGGTGTGTAATTTTGGCATTCCTGGGAGATTGCCACTGTTTTCACTGTTGTAGCATATTCACTTCTTATGTTAGGGCAAGCAGCTGGGCCAACATTCTTAGCCACCCATGAAGCAAATACTATTAGAAAAATATATTAGTAGTGAGAAAAAGATATCTAACTTTGGCAGTCCACATTTCAGTGATCCATGTTGAGTAATTAATAAATATAAAAATCCAAATAAGAAATCTGAATAAAAATCACCATAAGCATTTGAATAAGAATAAGAAGCAGAATAATAATTCAGTCAAAACCCCAGGGCTATTTATATGAATTGTTATCTCCCATCTAATATTTAATTAAACCATTTTGACCAGGATACATTTTGATCTTCCAATTAATCATAATTAACAAAAAAACATCTGACCAGAGCTCTTATCTTAATCAAAATTAATTAAAAATAAATATTATTTTAAAAAAAAATATTAATCTTTTAAAAAAGATTAAAATCAACAAAGTAAAAAGAAACTTTGTTTCTTTTAATTGCTGTAATGAAAAAAAAAAAAACACGAGGGTAAAAAAAAAAAAAAATAGTTTAAACTAAAATCTTTATTGAAAATGTAAACTCACAGAATTTTAAAATATAAATGAGTATGCATTATTGCATGTACTTTTAAAATGCAAAAACAAATTATAAGAAGAATACAAGTCAATATTTTCTGTTTTTTTTAAATATTAGACATTTAAAGTGGAGAAAGTTATATATATATATATATATATATATATATATATATATATATATATATATATATATATATATATATATATATATATATATATATATGTAAACATATATAAATATGCTGTTACATTAATTTAAAATAAAATCTTAAAGGTTCGTAAATAAAAATAAATGTATTAAAAAAAAAAAAAATAAACGCTAAAATTAAAATGTTCGTTAAATGTATATATTCGCACAGATATTAAACTTTAAAAATATTTTTTTTTATAAATAAAAAAAAGATATTTGAACGTATTTTTTTTTATAAGAAAAAATTTAAATATAAAAATAGTTTAAAAAAGAAATAACGTAAGTAAAAAATAAAACAGGTATTAATTAATTCCTGTAATCTGTAAATGGAAATGATTGTTTATTAATTATCCAAAAGCTGTGTAATTAAATGTCAGATGAAAAATAGATAAGAGAAGAAAGAGATTTTAGCTTGACCAATGAGAGCAAATCAGCCAAGGCCCAGACCATAATGAAAAAAAAATGGAACAGTGACATTTGTTCATGGAATCCATAGGAGGACTATAAAAGAAAAATATTGAGTTCCAGTCAGTTTTTTTCAGCTTGTTTTTTTGAGGGTTGTGATAGGATGCACATATCACACACTCTCTCTCTCTATTTTAAAAATGAAATGACTGTGATACCATAAAATGAACCAGCTAATGCTACCTCCTGAAATATCTGACCGGGATTTTAAATAAAGACTTTGTGAGAATTTACATCAAGAGCAGTGATTCTTCTACTGTAAGCTATTGACATGAACTCTAAAATTTAAAACTAATTAAGAACTTTCCATTCAAGCTTATGAACTTCTATCTGACTTTTAAGTTTAAAATCAATTGATAATGTTTAAAATTTTATATGTTTTGATTTGCAAAAAAATCATTTCCATTTTATTATTTTTATTTGTATTAATACTTATCGTATATATTATTTAAAAGCATGAAATTTAAAGGTGGGTATAGACGTTGCATAGATTCGTTAGCAGTTAATTATGTTGCTGTTTCATAGTCAATTGGAATATATGAGTCATCATGTCACTGCGGTGTCTTATGATGAACACCATTGGGTTTTTTTTTTGTATTCCCTATGCAATTGACATTATCGATGACTTTGTATTTTGATCGGTTATGTTTATTTTGGAATGTTTTTAACTGTGGAATCTGTGCAGCCAATCTATACTCAACATTTTAAAACAAATTTTATAAAATTCATCTGTGCTAACATAATAAATGTTAAATTTAAGTCGGGCATGAATGGCTGTATAGATTCGGAAAGTTATATATATAGTTTAAGGGAGGGTAATCTTAGGTTATTCATTTCAGTAGTTGAATCAGCGTCTCCTTTGGATTGGATATATCAGTGTAATTAGTAGATGTAGTACTGAGATCCGCTATGGGCAGGGTTGCACATATATGCCACACACCTTTTGTTTGCCTATCGGATGTGGTTTGTAAGTTGGCAAAGGACCACAGTCCATTCTATGGAGTTTTTTGTTTATTGTTCTACTCTGCCAACAGATGTAGCATCCCTGTTGGTGGAGAGATAATGTCTTCCTCTAACCTACTTACTGTTCAGATGTACATTCCTGACAGTATAGTATTTTGTGTATGTCGTATTTACATACTCATTGAATACATAAATGTATCAGATGGGTTGGTACCGGTTTGACTGCAAACTTTTTGGCTAAGGTTAAATAAGGATAGAACATTTTTCTTTCAAATACAATCTATATAGTCTATTCATGGCAAGCTATTTAAATGTAAAATTAAAGATTAATATAAAAATCTAAAATTTTAAACTTATTCCTCAAATTATAATGATTTTATATGTGCATAAATAAATATTTTTATGTGTTAATTTCTGGCAGTGGCTTTTATTTTTTATATTTAAGATATAAAGTTATATTTTATAATCTATGCGGTTCCACTGAGCTAGTGACTTGGGCTAACAATCTGAATATTTAAATAAAGTGGAATCTTAACAGCACATATCTGCCTACTTTATAAATTTTCTAGGCTAAAATGCCTAGATAATGCCCCTGTGGTGCAGATTGGGGTTAGAGTTCGATCTTCACTTTCATTTCGATCATTACAATATATATATATATATATATATATTCAAACTTGTGCCTCGTAATAAAAAAAAAAAAAAACATTAAAAAATATGTTACCATTTTATCTGTGTTTATATTCTTATAACTCAATGATGTTCTATATGATGAGAAAACTGTTTATAATTTAGTTTTAATATTTATCATATGATTCCTACTAATAAATTTTCATTTAAATGTTTTTTTTCACAAATGATGATATCTAATTTTCAAACATTTACAGACCTTTGATATAAATAAATATATATTTAAGCAAGACTGCAGAAAGGAACTTGATGTTAAATGAAAGAACATTTTTGATTACATTTAAATTGTATACCAACAGGGTTAGTCTTTTCTATAACATACAACAACTAATGTGTACAATAAGTTTTTTTTTTTTTTTAGTTTTGACCTTCTTACCTTCTGATTGACATTTTCTGAATAAAACATATGGTTTTTGAAGAAAAGACCAGTGACTGGGTGAATTATTATTGTAGATATATCAACCATGATGGAAAAATTAAATTATGACTTTATTCCTAGGAATATATAAAATCTACAGTCAAAATTTTAACTGAAAATCAATAGCAGATCTTGCTAAAATTATCCCAATTCAAATGCAGGCTATCATTTGAATATAACTTATTAACTTGTATAATTTCAGATCACTTTCATATGAATGATAAATATAAAAAATGAAAAAAATAGATTTAATATTAAAAGAGATAGGATTAGGTTTTATGAAACTAAAAATAAGATGTAGTGATAACTGTTCTGAAAAAATTCTAAATGGATGAGGTCTTATATTATAAAAAAATAATAAAAGAACATCATTGTTGAGTTGGAATTTGTGGTGTAACTAATAAATAATCAAGATTAGTTCTACATAATAGAAAATATCAAATGTAGATAACTAAAGTTTATTAATGGAATTAGTAATGTTATGGAGATGTTGACGATTTTTATAGAGATGAACATGATGATTTTGTGCATACCAAACAATGTTTTAAAACTACCATTGGAGATTTTAATGCAGAACTCATAAATTGCTTAAAATATACAACATATATGGGTAATATTTTTTATGGTGAAAGAAATAACAAAGAATTGAACAATTAAAATATATAAACAGTTGCATTTCATGATTTTTTTTTTAAAGTGCTAATCTGAAATGAATTTTGAAACCTCCAAATGATGTGCAGCAGTACTATATTACATTTTGTCTAACAAAAAATATGTATTCCAATATTATATTGTTTTTTTATTAATTTTAATATAAAAAATAAGTATGGAAGTGATTATCAATTAGTAAAGTATAAAATTGAATATAATGTAAAACTAGTAAGCCAAAAATTATTAGAAAAGAAAACAGTTGGTATTCAAAACTATCAGTAACAATTCGAATAAATTTATATTAGGAAATGCTTAATTTAAATGCACATAAAATATTAAGATATTTCAAACTTAACAGAGATTAATAAGAAACTAACTGATGCTCTACTAAGAACAACAGCTATCATAAACAGTACAAATGTAGGAATTCATCAGTAAATTGTCAATTATGATGAGAATAGTTTTGAAAAAAGAAAGAAATAAGAAAAATTTTAAACTGATCCATAAGAAGAATCAAATATTAGGAATGTTGTAAAATGGTAAAATAAAGTTGATACTGATATAAGAAAATATATAATTATAACTTGGGAATAAAATCTAAAGGAATAAAAAATCAGAAGTATAAACAACATTTTAATTTCTGAATAAAAAGTTATTTCAGCAATAAAAATATGGAACTACTATTAAAAAAGAGTTGAGATCGTTAACTATATGGAAGAGTTCTACAAAGATATTTACTACTAAAAACATGAAAGCAAATTAACAAAATTACCACAAACATGTGAAGACTATGCAATTCAACAATTATCTAAATGATAAAAATATAACACGTAATTAGAATAATGCTATAGTAGTGTTGATAATTAATAAAAGTGATAAAAAAAATGATGAGAAAATCATCAAGCGTTGGAGGTCGAGAGGTCAGCACATCAACCATACAAGCAGTTGTCCTAAGTTAGTGGGGTCACTTCCCGGCTGATGCTATGACACATGGAAAAAATGTATCAAAAATTACATATATAACAATTTTTTATCAATTGTATCTAATATTTTGAATAATAATTACAGTTTAGTTAAAGTAAAGTTTCAAATCAAACCCAAAGTATATAGACTACATTTAAGCAATAAATTTAGTACAATTAATCAAATGTATAAAAAAATGTGTAAAAAGAATCATTGAATAATAGTTGCAATTATGCTTTGAATGTACAGTTTATGGAAAGGCAATTAGTGCTATTACCATTTGCGAAGAAGATCAAAAAGTAGAACCCATCAAGATATAAAATTATCATAAAAACAAATCAAACAGAATCATATTATGAAATATGTCAAAATCTAGCAGCAAACATTACATTACATTATTATACTTTGAAGATTAACATTATATGTGACATCAGGGTTGACTCCATAACTCCCAAAACTTTTTTCAGCACTCTTGTAAGTAATAAATTGTTTATTAAAACACAAAGCCAAGGAAAAAACAAATGAAAAGTATATATACCAACTACATTTTGAAGACTCGGTACTGTTTATACTTAAAGTAATTCAGAGCTTCAGTAAATGTTGCAAAAGTTATCAGAAAAAGAAGGAAAATATTGGAAATTAAAGTAATCTTTGATGGAAATATTGATAATCATAAATTACAAAAAAATAACAACTATAAATACTTTATTCATATTGTTAATATAGATGAAACATATACTGTGATATTACTCATAGATTTAAAATGGAACTGGTTGCTCTTAGTAGAAATAACTTTGTATTAAAAGAAAATATATCAATATGATTGAAAGAGAAGCATTTTTAATAGATGTGTTTTACTGGAATTTTTGATAATGATTTTGACTTTGTTACTCAATAGTAAAGTCTGACAGAGACTTCAGATCACTTAATGAAGTATAAAAAGATATATAATGAAGCTAGTAAAAATGAATTGAAAGTTAAATATTTAGTTGAGAGAACAAACTGATATCACTGACATTATTCAACAAATAAAAGACTAAAATGGAATTGGAGTAAACATATTACAAGTAAAATTTTACTTCTTTATTTCACTGATGTATACAAGCACTACTGAATATGTTATAAGGTATTTTGATTTTTAAAGAGATATATTCATAATACCATTTTATGTGGCAGGGTACAGAGATTCACTGAATATTATTTCTATGACAGCAGAAATTACTGTAATAAATAAAAACAGCTGAAAATAATTGAAACAGCCTTCTGTGAACTTGCTTTTCTCTTCATGAATTACCTCAATTTCTTATTTTATTAGAAGATCATCATCTGCATATATTTCCAAGCTTATTTTTAGGTGTGTTGCTCTAAATTTATTCAATTTTTTTGTAAAGTCTTCATCAATAATTATATCAAAGATAGATAGTTTATTTTTAATGAAATTTTATTGGGAGTTACAATTAATGTTTTGGCTCTCATTACAAAACCCCCAAATTAAGTAACTATGCTTAAATCAATTATTGAGATTACTTTCTCCAAATTTTGGAGTTAACATCTCTTTAGTAGTTGATCAAAAATTATTATTGAATGATAATATTTTTATCGTATAATATTAATCCAAAATAAATTATTATTTCTTCATTGTTTTTAAAATGAATATAATTGAAATAATCTGTTCTAATGGAGTTACACACTTAATGAATCCTTCAGCTTATCAATTGTCTAGCACTGCTTATATATTGGTTATTAAATAAAGACTGAGGTACAGTTTTGTATCAATGTTAATAGGTGTATAGATCGGCAAACCTAAATATTGATTCTTTCTTACCTTAAAAAGATATCTTGTTAGTGTATTTTAAAATCTGTTTTAATGTTACTTAGATCAATATGACCATTGTATAGGACATATAGTAAAACTATAAATACACTAATAAGTTATTATGGTCTTCTTGATGATCCCATGATATCAGATATTTTTGCATTTTGAGTGAGATGTGATTTAGTAACTCCACTAGTGAAATCTTTTTTTTTTCTAGTTTGTGACTGTTCAAATGCATTTGAAATTAAATTACATTACCCATCTTGACGATATAGGTCTATTAGTATGAGTGTGATTTAAATATTTTTATATATCACTCAGGCATTTAATATTGATTGCAATTATCTGACCAGATAAATTTGGAAATAGACTGTTTCTTTTATTTCTAGATGTAGTTGCTCTATGTTGAATTGATATCGAATTAAAAATATACTGACATATAATTGTGAAAAATCAATACCTGTCAGCAAAAACAATTGGCATGTCTAGGAGTATTGTGAGAAAAATATGTTATATCTGCATAGATTACAAAAACATTATATATATATATATATATATATATATATATATATATATATATATATATATATATATATATATATATATATATATATATATATATATATATATATATATATATATATATATATATATATATATATATATATATATATATAAAGATAAAAAAATAGTCTATTGTCGCTGATTGTATATAAAATAAATGGATATCTCTTCCCATGTTATGTAATCAATAATTTATTACTATAAAAACAAACTATGTGGGAAAACTTAATACTAACAGTCAGTGAAAGTAAAATCATTATATAGGTTCACTGACTGTATGGTCATGGGTCTTTCAGAAAAGTGGCACTCATGTTTGAGATATGCACATGTGCCACCTCTGTTGCACACATATAGTGTCTCCGAAGGTTAAATGTCTTAAGAATTACTATGATGATACCCTATTATTTGTCAAGAAATTCCATGAGCTTTTAGCCATTGATTATGGTCAACAACTACCCTCTTTCATCAATTATTACTAATGGAGATAACATGTCATGTTTTTCCAATACAAGCTATTGCATATTGAAAAACAATTTGGATGCTAAAAATCACTATATTTTCCATGCGGGGATCAACAAAAACCTCTCATTGTTTCTATGTTCAAGTATAACTGGTTTCTCAAAAAAAAAAACTGTTTATATCTTATCAATTGGGAAATATTGATTAGAAGCAAATGATAAACCATATGTTTAATGTTTGTTCATAATGTATCGGGGTCTAAAAACGTTGTGTGAGTAATACATGAATTTAATTGACTACTTAGGATGTATTTTGATACTACAATCATTGAGTTTGAAAGAATGAAGTTAACATAAAGGGGTGACATTAGAAAAGGGATGTAGTACATAGTAAACTTACCATCCCTGCTATTAATTCACTTTCACAATAATTTACCTTAAAGAAATATATAAATAATTACACATATAAATAGGCATTACTAAGTGCAAAAGTGACATTGAAAAAAGAAAGTCATCGTTTATGAAGCTATGATTGTAAGAGCTGGAGGAGAAAATTGATCCAGCATATAAATTTTGTTCCCAAAACATTCGAACTTTATCATTAAAAAATGGATAAAAATAACTCCACATGTCAAAGCAAAAAATCCAAAGATACAAAGGATAAGTGACTTAAATGGGATCTTCTAAAACATTCACAATTTACCATCTACATCTAAAATGGATTAATGAGGATTATCAGAATGGGTCATTAAAACATTTTTCTATTATGAACTTCAAAACTAAATTTAGGTTGATGACTTTATTTTGATTTATTTGCATATTTTATATAAAAGTGTTTTATTTATATCTTTACTTTAATATGGATACAAAAAAGAACACAGGAATGTAAATACATAAGATAATGGAGAAATATTGTTTCCATTAGTGCCAGTAAAATAAAAACATAATTTACATGAACATTTTGGATTGATACAAACTGATCATCATCAAAGGGAAAAAGTAAGATTTTACCAAATACACATTTAGTCTTAACGAACTTGTATAATGGTACCATATATATATTTTCTCTGTGTTGTTTATATTAATTGTTTTTTTTTTAATTTTTTCGATATACTCTGATTAACTATTTTGTGTTAAATAGTCTTCCTTGTCTGTGTTATAATTACAAAATATATCGGTAATTCCATATCTCTTCTACCAGATATAAGAATTTATTATATCAAGGTTAATAAAAATGAAAATACGATATGATTTCCAAATAATAAATATAGTAAACAAAGATGATTGTGGATTGTAATCACAAACATAATATAAATTTCATTGATGTTAATATAGACATCTATGGCTATTCTTTTAAAGGTATAATGGTTTGGAATATCCATTGAAATAAATTATGTAAGCAGAGAGAGTAAGGATGATGTTGAATTAAAAGTTTTTTATAATTTGTTATAAATTTTCTTTGTTAAAGATTTTTATCACTGTAAATATACTTGTTATATATATATATATATATATATATATATATATATATATATATATATATATATATATATATATATATATATATATATATAAATTAAAAACTCAGGTTACAACTTTTTTTAATTCACTTTTTAATTGTTTGTGTTTTTGAATTGAGAGTCCCATGAACAGTCATTATTGAAATCTGATTGACTGTTACATAGGTATTTTTAATGTGCATCAGTGAAAGAATTTAGACTTTCACCTTCATTATTCTTTTTATCATCTACTTGCACTTAATAAATTTAATATATTTACATTTGATTACTATTACTTCATTAACAGATTTGAAAATTGCTTCATAATAAATGGGAAGATTTCGGGTTGTTTATTTAGAAATCAATATTTAGTGAATTAAATGTGAATGTGTTTCAAGTTTCAAGTGTCCTTAATCCAGAATGCTTAAGTTTGGCTTATTTATATATAAATTTAAGTAGAGAAGAATGTGGTTCCGTCTTTTTCTCATAGTTCCGCTTGTGTTTTTGAATTGAGAATGCCACATGCAGTCATTATTACATCTGATTTGGCTGTCACATAGCATTTTAAGATTTGTCAGTCAAGATTTTAGCCTTTCACATCATTAAATCCTAATGCTAAATTTTATGTTTGAATTGTAGATTTGTTTGTAATTTTGATATATATATATATATATATTATAACCTCTCTATTCAATGTTGTGGTCGTCACAATCTGACCTTTATATAATAGTGTAACTATGTACACTCAGGCCCACTATGTTACATTACAATCACCTACTCACCCTCGTGTATTTACGTGTATATATGTACTCACTTCTCCCAAAAATAAATAATATAATATAGTGAAAATCACCTCCAGGTTCTAGCTCTAATAAATTAATAGGATATTCAATTATATGTGTTACTAGCTTAGGTTGCTTAAATTTATTAACTTGGGTTCTATTTTAAGATTAACTCAAATAACTATTCTATAATTCATGAGATTAGAAATCTAGGCAAGTGACAAAGTAGTGCATTGAGGATAGTATTCCTCAGAATACCACCCCAATGTATAAGAACACTATCCTCTCTTTTACTATACCAAATAACTAACTCATAGTATTCTTATGACTTCTACCTTTAATCCTGCAAACTCATTTAATAACTAAGTATTAATCTTTTATCTATCTAACAATAATAGTAATTATCTAGGCTCAGATAAAATAATAATCTCAGGTTCTTAAATTTATTCAATGTTAAATTAAAATAAAGTAGCAAAAAATATCATGAGTATTTCACTAATCATAAGTACTACTCTGAAGTTAGATTAATAATAAAACAATAAGAATAATAATCACAATCTTCATTGTTTAATCCCACTAGTATAGCTTTTCTTTTATCGCAAATTTATCACCACAATAAATTAATTAATCACTCAATATCCTCCCTTTGTTTATCTTTTTTCCTTATTAGTAATAAAATAATTAGTAAGTGGCAGTGTTTAGATAATCTGATAATGAAGTAAGTAATAATAATAGCATACAATTTAGCAAATTACTATAATAATGGATTTATGACCAATAATGTAGCATGCAATTTCATAAATGTATGCAATTACAAAATACCAATAAGCATTTAAAATTAAATATACTTCTTTATTTATATTTTGCTGAAAACAATTATATATTTAGTTTAATGACTGTAAACATATCCGATGAATCCATGCAATGATGTAAAGAAAACAAAACTCAGACACAAGTTTTAATAACAAATTTTAGAATTTTATAAACAACAATCAGAATTAAGATAAACAAACAAATCTATTTATTTTATTTACAATGGATATCCTCCTTTGCTCACATGACAAATGCTAAATTCTACAAATTTATCTTTAGTTATCTTTAGTTAACTCATTGTACATTAAGAAGTTATTTATTTATTTACTTTAGGTTTATCACAGCTTTTATCTTTAACCTAGATTATGGGTAACAACATTCTTTACCTTTTAAATATATATTAAATTCTACTGTATTTATAATTATTTTATGGATAAATATTTTATAACATCACACTTTATAATCCATACAGTTTAAAAGAAAAATTACATTTCTTGTAACTTTAAACAAGTTATACAGCATATTATTAAATACTATGATTAACTTTAAAGTTTGCTCTCCATGCTCATATAAATTATAATACAGTGCTTGCATAAGCCATACTCATATATTAATATAATGTGTTTAACTATCTTTCTATTATAATTTTTATATATTATAATTATCGAGTGTTATAGTATTTTTCAAAAATGCAATACATATTTTTTAAAATTATAATTAATAATAAAAAGAGCGTGAAACTATATTTAATATTTTGTATATTCTCATTTGATATACTTTTACAAAAATTATAGTTTATTTCTTAAAAATTAGAAGAAAATGTTTCTACAACTCCCCTTATAACCATTTAGGATGTATCTGTATCTTTCTTTCAATGGTTATAATCTATTTTTAATTACTCTTACCTATTCTTATTTCTGGTAAAATCATAACATACTTTCTAAAATATCTATTGTTCCCTTCAATAAACTTATCATACGATGTAGTAGCATGAAATACAGATTAAGATAGTGAAAAGATGTATAGGATATTGGGAAGAAAGATGGATAACTTGTCTTCAATATACTTAAAGAATGCATGGAACAGTGTGAACAGGTTTGACATCTATTGTCTATTAACCCTTAAGATAAGAAAATGATGTGATAGCTATTTATTCAGCTTTACCAACCATCAAGTACAACTCACGCAAAATATAAAATAGCACTGTCCAAGACAACATGTGTATTAGTCGTAGGGCTACGTTAACTACACTGATTATCACCTATAAACGACATGTGGATCAGCCATAGGGCTATGTTAACTATGCTAATTCTCACACAAAAAAACTACTTATTTCCATTCCCTATATCATCCTAGCTTTTAATACATCATCTTGGTTTCCAAATCACCCCTGTACTCCCAAGTCACTACCCAAATTATCTCTCTAGATTTTCACTATATCAAACATCGATAAATACAAACAACTTTTAAAAAAACAACAAACAAGATTCGCAAATATGAAAATCATTTCTTCTCTATTCCTTAAGAATAATTTATCTCGCTTTATAACACTGTATGTTCATTACCTACATTTTGTTAAAACAATATTCAAACATCCCAATAGGAAAAACCAATAGAAAATGTAATATAATCATTGGTTATATTAAATTATTACTCTTAACACATAAAGTGATTATCGTATGCATATTTTTAAAAATCTAATCACATCTCAAAATGTTTCAATGTGTTGTTTTAAATGCGTTTTACAATAACAATAATAATAAAAAACTTTTGTACTACATTCATTCAATTTTCAGCTGATCTAAATAAATAAAAACATACATTATATCATCAATAATTATAAATATTACCAAACACAATCTTTATCTTCTTATATGGATTTGTAGTAGGCTTCTTCCTCCTTTGAGCATCGCACATATAAATTTTCACATACATACAATTTTATTTCAACATTCCAAATCAAAAACATATTATTTTATATAATGTTATATTGAAAATTAATGTATTTGTTTCCCTATTGCTATCTAAACTCAATGTTTAACTTAGATTAATAAAAAAAATAATTTAAACCATAATCACATATTTTTCTGGTGGTAAATCTTGGTTAGTCCCCTAATATTTATTATTTCTTCTTTGTCCGAATGTTCTCCTTTCTGATTATTAAAGTATAAAAATAAATTAGTTCATTTAGTTAACTGTTTAGACGATCTTTAGTTTCAAGGTTTAATTCAAAATTATTAAAAATATTTATTTAGTTATCCCACAAAGTTTTGAATGTTGGGCGAATATTACCTCGGCATGTTGATGCATCTTTATTTCCAGCAGGACTACAAATATTTATATCATTACGGTACCAAATTGCATTTTTTCCATGGATCCAATATTTTATATTTATTTCTCTGTAAACTATTTTCTTTTTCTTCTTCTTCAGGCAAGTAATTTCCTTGGTAATTTTACTTTTATTCATTATTATTTTATATACGACATTTTGGATCTTTAACTATTTCTAGGGTAATTGCTCAGGTCATCTTAAAGAAAGATCGGAAGAGCACACGTGTCCATTTATTTTTACATGAATAATATTTATTTTTATTTTTCATTCTATTCATTAACTCTCGCATAATGTCCTTTCATTAATTTGACATGCACTAAAGCAGTTTTAGTAGTAATATGCTATACAAACTATATCAATGAACAACGTTAACATTTTTGAAATATTACAAAATTTATAACTTAGTTTTAAGAATCCATCCATTTTTATTGAAAATTCAGATTATATTTTAATAGAATCCACTGGCAGGTAACTGTGGAGTTAGTGAAACATTATTATGAGAACTTTTTTAAAATTTTATTCTTAGATTCGCTTCGAAAGATTTTAAAATATTAGTTAGTTTCTTTCAAAGATATTTATTAAAAATTCTAATAAAATTGACTAATAATTGAAGAAAGAAAGAAATTTTTAAAGAGCTTAAAATTTTACCTCTGCTCTGGAGTCAACACATTTTTGTTCTCCTAGTTTATACAATTAATTGGCGCTATTTCTCTTGTCTGCCAAAATCTATCTTTTTATTGGTCACTCCCTACTTTGGTTTGTAAACATTTTCTAAAGTTTTAAATGATGACGTAATAGACTTAAATATTAACCTATTATTATTTTTAAATTAATTATTATCTATTACAATTTAATTACTTTTAAAATAAATTTGAAACAATAACCAATAAAGATGTATAATCTTATTTTTTATTATAATGTGTGACGATTCCATCCAGCTCTATAATATACTGTTTTAAATATTTTAATTATCATTATTAATTTAAACTGGTGCTTATACATAAAATATTCCAGACAGTCACGTATACATTTCCGGTGTTTAGTCTGGTTTTATCTGTATTAATAAATTTGCTACTTATATCATTTAAAATGATTATATAAAATTTTGAAAAATAATTTAGAAAAATATAGAACTAGATGCAATCCTCACCCTCACAATACTTATTATTAAATATATTACATTAACCCTTTTATTGCCTATTACAGTTTATAATATTAAATACTATATAATATTAATTTTAAAATTTTTTAGTAATTGACCATTTATAATCATCATTGACCTATAGAAAAGGGAACAATATATATATATATATATATATATATATATATATATATATATATATATATATATATATATATATATATATATATATATA
>JAQFVV010011464.1:0-18962 GCA_028023455.1 Epiperipatus broadwayi | reverse complement strand
TATTATGTTTCCATCTGTATTAATAATCGGACCAAGGTATTTGTAACTGTTAACTTCTTCTAATTCATCATAATCAATCTTTATTTTCATATTTTGAGCAAATCGATTAAACATTCCTTTAGTCTTTTTAACATTTATCTTTAGTCCTACTATCCTACTTTCATCTGATAACTCCTGCAACATTTCCTGCGCTCCTGAGCATTATTTGCAAAAACAACTACTTCATCTCGAAATCTAAATGACTTAAATAATCTCCATTTTACTTTCCCTCCTTTAGTTTCCCATTTTAATCCACAAATTCTTCTTGCAGCCCTGCTGTAAAGTTTTAAGAGATATGGAGTCACCTTATTACTACACCTTTCTCAATGTTGACTTTCCCAGTATCATTATGTAATCTAATTGTTGCTGTTGCATTTTTATCAATATTCTTTAAAATATGACAATATCCTGGATCTATACCTTGATGATCCGTTGTTTTAATCTTTGAAGAAATGTTTATAGAATCAAATGCCTTTTCATAATCTACAAATCCAAAACATGGCAATTCGTTCTTTCTATAACTTCTCTCAATACCTGGATATGATCTACTGTACTAAAAACTACTTTTAAATCCATCTTGTTCTTTTGGTTAGTGGAAATCCAATGTTCTCTGTAGGCGAGTTGTAATTATCTTGATAAAAATGTTGTATAAAACTGATAAAGGCTGATAGGTTTGTAATTTCTAATATCACCTTTTTTAAATAATAATACTGCATTCTTCCAATCATCTCATACATATTTATTATTTAGACATTTGGTCTAACTTTTGCTAAAAAGATTTTCTATTGCTTCAACTGCTTCTTTTAATATATCAATTCATTAATTAATTTGCATGTCTTACTTTTTCATTTAAAATTCTGGGCGAAATTAGGAAGATACATTAGATATGGGAGGTACTTGTTCTTTATTACTATATAATTCTTGATAAGTCTTCTACCATTTCATGATGTCATCTCTTTTTTTAGTAATAATTCCATCTTTTTTCTTAGTGCAGATACTGTAAAAAATTATTAAGAAAAACAATATTTACAGTTGATATTTTTAATCTTCAAGTACTTCTAATGAATTTAAACCATTTTTTACAAAATAAATCAGTTTCAAGTATTAGTAGATTTTAAACATGATTCAGATTTGAATGAAATTAATATGAAAATATTGATACACTTTTAAAAACTGCAACAAAGATAGCTGGTAGAAAAAAGCAGCAATTGACTAATAAAATTTCTACCGAGACTAGAGAATTTAAGAGAAAAGAAAGAAATATAAAGATATACAAAAATGATGCATTAAAAAGAATTGAATATCTCAAATTTTGTAAATGGTACAGAAAAGAGTTGAAAATGATATAGAGAAAGTATAACTGAACTAGCCAGAGAAAGCTGTAGAAGAGAATAAAAGTCAAGAGTGTAAAACAACATTTTGGTATTGATAGGAAATTTATATTTGTGGCACTATAATCTGAGTTTAATGCGTCAAGATCATCCCAGTCAAATTATTCCATCATGGAAAATCTTTTTATCTTCAATGTAAAATGTATATTTTGGAATCTCTGTAATTTATTTTAAACTCTTGTCAGTCTCACATATAAACAAAATAAAAATTTTAAATGACATCTTAACAAAATAAATACATCGATCACTTTATTGCATTTGTTCCTATGATGATTTAAAGCTATTTCCAGTTGTTTGTTTTGACTAGCAATATATTTTTTATTTTCTGATATGAGGCATTTCTGTAATCATCTGACAAATTCTTCATTTACTGGATAAAATCCTAGGATAATAACTACAAATTTTAATGAAATAGATCTGAAAAGCATATTCTCAAAATTGAAGAGACATAATTTAGCAATATAATCCTTTAGGCACATTAAAATTGGATAATCTATAATATCAGTATTATAAACTGCATTGTTTTTTCCTTTTATATTTTAATTTAACATATATCCATTGATGGTATTGGAATGGAATGGAGACCTTACAGTTGTCCTACTCAGCCATCTACATGTGGGTCAGTACAAGGTGAATTTTTAAGAAAAACACAATCTTATACTGACTCCACTGAACATTTTAAAGATTCCCTTCCCATTTTAAATTCGCCAGTATTATTTACAAGTTTTTGAAATGACATTAAATTTTCCCACAATGCATCTTGCTTTATAGTATATTTCTGGGGCATCTCTGTAGGACCGTAAATAATCAGGCGAGATTTTAGGGTTTTCTCTCAATTGGCAGAACATGTAATCATTTGTGAAAATACAAAATAACAAAATAAAATATTTTACATCAACTTATCATAAACAAATAAATAAAATGTATTCATTTACCTATTAACAAACTTTATTAGAGCAATAAATTCCTCAATAAACATTATTAACTTAATATAAGTTTCACAAAAGTTCTAACGTCAATAAATTTCATTAGAATTTGTGATCTGTTATTTTAAAAATATTTACTGAATCAGACATTTAATTATCTGATGTTTTAATGAATTGTTTTGTTGGTCTTTCTAATACACACTTTTCTAATTTTGTGATTATTATTTATATATGCGCACGTGCATTTATATGTAAATGCAATAAAATTTTTATATATTTTTAAATATTAGCACTTTTTGCTGATTTAATAGATTATTTGTTAGTACTTGTAAATATTATTATTTAACAAGGATTGATTACATATGGCATCACTTATTGTTTATTCAATAAAACTATTTTGCACAGCCATCGCTAAAACAATTCACTAATTGTTTTTAAATTGTTATAAAGAAAAAGCACATTTCTTTACCGGCTCTGTCTGATTTTAATCTCCTAACCATTTACATTTTAATAATATTTGAAGTCTTAATATCTAAAAAAATGAATATCCCATTGCATATTGACTTTATCCTTTTGATTTTAAACCTATCACTTGATTTACCTATTTATTATAAAATATACAATCAAGAAAATTTTTTTAACAATTCATATTCTACCTATCATGATAGCATATGTACCAGAAATATAATGCTACAACATATATTATTAAAATGTCACTTAAAATCTTTTCATAGACATTATCTGCTTTATCAAAAGATGTAAGTAATAATTTGAAAACATTTGAATGTATAATATCCAGATTTATGTGGCATAAAATGTCTTCTTAGCATTCAGAAGTTTTTTTGTGCATTATCAATAAATATATCCAGAAATCCAGCACATTCAATGAAATATTCTCTCTGAAATCTTTTTATATCACTATAAATTTATTTATTTATCCTTCCTATTATTTCTTTCTATTTTTCAACTACTATATCATTTTTCTACCTTTAACACATTTTTTAAGGTCATTTTTATTCTCATATTCTTAATTTTTGTCATAAAGGCTTCCTCTCATTTGTTTTTGTGATAAAGACTTAACGAATATAAATAAAGTCTTTTTTTTTTTTTTGCTCACTTCATCAATAGTTTTTCCATGTTCAATATTTTATTTTATCCTCCAGAAATAAATTTTTAGCTCTTTTCCTTGGTATTCAAAATTTCTATCCTTGTATCAAATAACAATAAGCTCTCTCTAGTATTAACATAAATATTTTTATTCTTTATATATTTTTTAGTCCTACATAATTCTAAATATTTTTTTAAATTCTCAATCATTTTTCATAAATCTATTTTTTTTTCTCTAGCTAACTTATTCATTTTCATTTTTTACTATTCATTATTCTGATTTTGTAATATATTTTGTACATATTTCTTTCATTTTTTATATAAATATACAGAAATACATTCTCTGTTTACTAACTTCGAATATTGATTTTATTAATCTATTATCATTCATTTATTATAGCTTTACAAACATTTTAACTTATTCTCTTGAGCAAGATTAGCTTCATTTATTAATCTAGCACAAAATATTACTATTATTATGTTATCACCCCACCCCACCCGGAATAGTAACAAAAATGTAAAATTAATAAGGCCACTATTGCAGTCAGAGGGTGTGCAAAAGATTAATTGTGCGCACACACACATCAATACTCATCTATTTTTTAATAGCTTAAAATTGTTTTTATATGTAAGTGTAAGTAAACTAAAGTCATTCATCAACACATAATATAAATTTAAATTAGTGCTTCTCAAGGTGGGCAATATTATTTCCAAGGAGCGTAGAATGATCCAAAGGTGATATTAGTCTTGCATGCAATTTAAAGTGTTGAATAAAAAAGCTAAAAGAAGATAAGAAAATTTTGACCCATTCATACACATTTCATTTGTTAAATAATGAAGAATAAAAATATTAGGGATTATTTTATTTTCCAAATAAATACAAAATCTAAATTATAATTCATCAAAGAGTCTTAACAAGCAAATTTATGTAGGTAAGCATGTCGCATATTGTTAGGAATTAACTGCAGGAATATGTGTGTGTAATGACTTGTGTGTAATCCAGTGTTATAAATAGGTAATATGTAAGAAATGTAATTTACATTGTTTCTAAATTGTGTGACAAAACATTTAACAATAATCAAAATATAATAAGTATTTGAACATCTTAATTCAAATTTGAGATCTTTTGATCTTTATAGGTTACAGATCACTAAAAAAGCAAATTGTATTTCAATAAAATGCAATTTACAAATATTTTTATATAATTTCTTACATATTTATCTTTACTTCTTTGACTTTTAATGTTTTCTATTAGTAAAATCTCTGCTAGCTTGGGTCAGTACAGTAGTATTTGAAATGTATAATCGTTATATTTGTCATATATTTTATTACAATATTAATAAAAATAGGGGAATAAAACTGTAAAAAAAATTTTAATCAATAACATTGTTTTATATTTATCAAATTGTCTGTGCAAATTGATAAATAAAGCAAGTGTTAATAAGAAAAACTAAATAAATATTATTAACTTAGTTTTAATTGCATATTGATGTATTTTTTAAAATTAATAATTTCTTGTAAATTTAGTTTGATGCTTGACAGTTTAATATCAAATGTATATATCTAATACTGAGCAAAGAACAAATCTTAGTTTATTAATTTCATTAGTTTTTTAGCTTGTTTGTTTTTGCTATCTTAAAAAAAACTATCTATATTTGATGTCATAGCCACTGAGAAAAATTGCATTTTTTCATTTATATAAATTTTTATATTTCTTGATAATTGTATATTCCTGTTATGATAAATAAATACATAATTTTTTTTTTTTTAGATAATTTCATGGCGAATAAAAGAAATATATAGATAATATTGTATTGAGTAAAAAAAAAAAATCAAGTCAGATGTCACATGATCTAATTTAATAAGCTTGTGTTTACAAATGTTATATGTAGAGCTCGCAAAATAAGCTCTTAACAAGCTTTTATTTTTAATCTAATGCTTGAATATCCTAGCACCTCACTGACGACACCAGTTGCAGAAACCGGTCTGGGATTGGGGATATTCTCAAAGCTTGTTAAGAGCTTATTTTCGAGCTCTATATATATAACATAAATATTGTATTGAATATTTGAACAATGGCTTCATTCAGTTGCCTGCAAACAAAACATTACTGATATGCCTGACTTGCCAAAAGGTTTATCAAATGAAATTATGCCTTCAAGAGTACAAGAATATTCCGTTACATTATTTTAAAATGAAAATAAAAAGATCGTAAATAAAAATTGATTTATTAAAAAGAAAAAAACTTAAAAACTGAAAATTAAAAGTTGTTTAATATATATATTGTCGCGCAGATGGAAAACTTAAACTATTTTAAGAAAAAGTATTTGAAAGTATTTTTTTTTGTAAAAAAGTAAAAATATAAAGATTGATATTTTAAAAATAGAAATAATGTTGATTTCTATAATCTTAGAAAATGGAAATGATTGTTTTATTAATTAAATGATTGTTCGAAAGCAAACCCTTGAGGCACTTAAAATAAATTAAATGGTAAGAGAATACAAAGAAATTAAATGACCAATGCAAGCACGAAAATGACAGCACGGACCATAACTGAAACACAAAAGGATTAGTGACGTCTTGCCAGTTGAATCCAAAGATTGGATGATAAGAGACTAATAAAAATATAAAAGCCAAAGGATTATTATAATTGGGATCTGAGAGCTGACTATGAATATGTCGTTATAACTAGCTATATTGCAGATTTTCACGATGTGGAAGTCTGCAATAAATTTAATTTCTGGACAACCAGCTGAGGCCTCTGGATGACAGTTCCTGATGAAATGAATGGCAAGTAGCAATTTCATTTCAAAGAAGGACAAAATCTATGAAAGTGATCACGAAAATGGACTTCTAAATCTGCTAAATCCGTAAAGTATAAACTTTTGTGTCTATCTAATAAGAACTTTCCTAAAATTGCAACTAATTAATAGCTGAAAATAAGAACTCTTATCTGACTTAAAAATGCAAATTCAATTGTTAATAATTTTTTTTTATGCAGATGTTTAAGCAATTCTTTCCATTTCATTTGTGTGTGTGTGTGTGTGT
This sequence comes from Epiperipatus broadwayi, assembly GCA_028023455.1. NCBI lineage: Eukaryota > Metazoa > Onychophora > Udeonychophora > Euonychophora > Peripatidae > Epiperipatus > Epiperipatus broadwayi. The sequence goes on along the minus strand of JAQFVV010011464.1, from coordinate 12,451 downwards.
GTATTATGTTTTAACTAAAATGTATTAAATTTAAAGTTGGGTGTAGATAGCTGCATGGATAAAGATTAATAACTATGTTTAAATTCGTTTATATTTAATTTAAGGGATTTTAATTTCAGGCTATTTGTTTCGTAGTTAGGGCAATGCTTGTGGAGGGATATATGTGTGTTTATATTAATGTAATGTGAAGCATGTTTAGCATACAGGGCAACGTGCCCAACTGAATGCATGACCCCAAAGAGACAGTCATATCGTTGAAATGGTCGCAGATGTATTTCCTGCGCCATTGACCCCTTCTAGCTCTATGGACAGGGATTTATAAGACGGCAGAATGACCGCTCTTCCCCATACGTAGCACTCTTTAAAAAAATTATATACATGATTCCTTAGACAGGCAGATGCACTTTCCTGTTCTGGACATGGATCATTTCCTTCAAATAACATCACGCTGTCAGATGCACATTCCTGTCGGCGTGGTTTTATGCTAGCATCTTCATATTGCATTGATTGCGACTATATATCTGGAAGCAGGCATTGGGTTGACTACGAACTTTTAGTCTGAGATTGAGTGAATGTTTTGATAAGTTTTTTAAGTGAAAAAAATCTATGTAGACTATCTATACTCGACATGCTAATGTAAAATGTAATTTAAATATCCATCTGTGCGGTCTATTTAAGTAGTAATTTGAATTTAAATTTTAAAAATTATTAATGTTAAAATCTAAAAATAAATTTATTCCTCAATTTTAAATATGCGTTAATAAAATCTATTTGTGTGTTAATTACTGGCCGTGGCTTCTTTTATTTTATTGTTTTAAATATTAATATATTTTGAGAATCTAAATCTATTAAAACTTATAAAAATGTTTAAAATCTCTGCTACTCTATGAGCTAGTGACATTGGGCAAATGGTCAGAATAATATATATAAAAAATTTTTTTGAATCTTAACTTACATATCTGCCTACTATATAAATTTTTCTAGGTTCAAATGCCTAGATGGCGCCCTCTTACAGCCGATACTTTGAAGGCTCATGCAGTAACCGTTAAAATATATATAACATAAATATTGTATTGAATATTTGAACAATGGCTTCATTCAGTTGCCTGCAAACAAAACATTACTGATATGCCTGACTTGCCATAAAAAGTTTTATCAAATGAAATTATGCCTTCAAGAGTACAAGAAGATTTGACAAAACTTATAAGGATTTATTTTATTTTCAAGCATTCAAAGAAAATTTTTTGAGGTAATAGATATGTAGCAAAATTCTTTTCAGTAGCACTCTAAACAAGATCACGATAAATTGCATGAACTTTTACACTATTCAATATTCTTTAAGAAGTAATAATATTCAAAAAAGAATTGAAATGTCTCAAAATATTGAGGACTTATGTATTTAAAAATATCCAACTTTTTTATATAACTTGATAGGTCAACTTTGTCAAAAAATTAAATCTTATATTTAGCATATAGGCGATTCATAAAAGCAAATTACTAAGAATTAATATTTGTTAAAAATTTGCAAGCCAAAGAATCTGTTTCATGCATTGAAGTATTTTTTTAATGAAAAAAAAAAACATCCTCTGATATAGTAGCTTGTCAATTGCTATTTTGGTCCTCCACTGTTGATAGCAAGCTGCAGGGTTTTTTTTGCATTTGTAAAAAAAAGTAATTCTGAATATTTTCGGTCTTAACTGTCATTCATCATAAACATTCAGTTGCCAGAAATTTGAAGGAATATCGACATAGGTAATTTATTATGTCATTAAAACTATCAAGAAATTGAGAAGTAATTCAGGCAATGGCAGATTGTTTGGATAATTTTGTCTTGAAAATGCTTAAGAATTCAATTGGTGTTGCTTTAGCCAAGAAGTTCATTGGTGATCAGAAGTACCTATTTGGACTAGTTTTATAATTCTTTGACTCAATGCTAAAGTTCCTAGAAAAGAAAATAATGCTTTCCGAGCTAATTTGATTGATTCAAAAATAGCATAGTCTATTTGAAAGATTTGTTTAATAAATTTAATTGTAGAAAAACATAATAAAGACTTGCTGAGTTATTGACATCCTTTGGAAGCTCTTCATTTTGGATATTAATCAACAATTTGAAAATAATCTTAAATGAATATATCCAATTGGGTTTTTGAATCCTTTTCAAGGACAACACAGAAGAATCTCCAAAATTGCAAGAATTGATAGAAGTTTAATCAATGGAGTATTAACATTTAAATTCAATGATAGCTTCCAAGAGTTCTGCTTTTAAAAGCAGATACTTACACTTTATCTTAGATTTGGGCTATACAAAAGTTTTTAATAACATTTCCTTTTATTATATTTAATGGAACGTAGTTTCAGAGTTGTTATAAAATTATTAACTAAAAAAAGGAAAAAAAATTAACTAGAAATAATTAATTGTGGCGATTTAAGAATGCTTCTGACAAATTATAAATAAACAGAATATTAATAAATTGATAGTAATACACCAGATTTAGTTTTCATTAGGCTTATATTTATGATTATTTCTGATTTTTATTTTATTATTTTATTAATTTAATTTTCTGTATGTAATGCAACTGTTATTATGGTTGATTTAAAAATAATTTCAAGCTTTATGTTCATCTTTTATACATTTTTTGTCATTATGTTATATATAGATGGAAATATATAAAGAGGCTCTAAATATTGTCACTGCATCTTTTCTATTGGTTTTCCCAAAAGAAGCTAGATTTCCAAAGGATGGGTAGGCCAAATAGATTTGGAAATCTTGAATTTAAAACTATAAAAGCCATAATTTTTAATAACATCCAAAAAATTTTCTCTTTCAACCTTATTTGGACTAATGACTCAAACTCAGGCAATGCAAAACAACGGTATTATGACTATGGTTTTATTATGGCAATTTATTTCAAATAATATTTTGCATTTGTTTTTTTTTTAGATGCATCATTCATGCTAAATTAGTGGCTATGCTATTTTTATATTGTGACTAGGGAAAAAAAATTTTAAAATAAAATTATAGTTTGAATTGTTTTTTCTTTTAGCAAAAGCATTTATTACTTCATTAATCAATTTTAAAAAAGGGTAAAATTAGTGTCAATAAATAATATTGTGTGTATGGCTGTTGCAGTATAATGCTGTTTAGCAAAGAGTAACTGATTTCAATGATGTTCATATTTATTTCTTGAATTTTAATTTACTGACCCATCATCATAACTCCAAGTATATAGATTATCCTTGTATTTAATCAAATATTACTATTATCATTTTAATTTATTAATTAATTACAATATATAAAAATAAAAATGATTTCTAACAAGCATAGATTTATGTGATGAGGTTATTCATAATAACTAACAAATTTTAAAATAAATTTACAAAAGTTAATAAATAAATAAATAAATAAAAAGCCCAATAATAATAATTAAAAAAAAAAAAAATTTATATGCATTACTTATGTGTGATACATACAGCAAATAAATTTACAAAGATTAATACAATAATAAATAAAAATAGTAATATAAAATGCAATAACCAAAGTTGCAAACATTTTTTAAATATAGGAAATGAGGTATGAACAACATTAAATGAGCCAATAGCAACAAAAAAATTAAACGATCTGATAGTATTGTAACTGAAAGGTATGTAAGAATATGTTTGCTTGGAGCTAGAATTAGGCATGTTACAGATAAGATAAAGAAACAAGGGAGTAGAGATGTATATGTTATGGTAGGGACAAATAATTTGTCAGAGCCATTGGAGAGAGTAATGGATAAGTATATAGAATTGATTAGTAATTTGAGTAAGATTAAAGGAAGAGGAGGAATAGTTGAGTTATTATTCAAGATTTGACATAGGTATATGTTGGATTCTATAAATGAGAGATTGAAAAAATTATGCGAGAGAAATTATGTTATGTTTGTAGATATATGGGATTTTTTTATTAGTAAGAGGGAGTTATATAGCAAAGATGGATTACACTTAGCAAAACAAGGAAGTGAAATATTAGGGGGTTTGATTTACAAAGACTATTATAGTTTGAGAAACTTACAAGGGGAGTAGAGTTTTAAATTACAGTATTATCAAAAAGCTGAATGGGATATAAGAAATAAACAAAGGGGTTGCTGATTTGAATATAAATGTAGATGTGCGAAGGAATGGGTCTAAAATTAATGGTAAGCAAGTTACTTACAAATGTAATGGAGAAGAAAGAGTCAAAAATTTTTTAAAAGGATAGTTAGGAAAGAAGAAATTGTTAAAATTGGATATTTGAATATGCAAGATGGTAGGAGACCAGAAAAAGTAGTTGAAATTAAATAAAGCAGTTTAAAATGAAGAGCTTAAGGTATTAGCACTAGTGGAAACATATTTAAGAGAAGAAATATTCGAAGATCTAGAAGGGTGGGTATAAATAGAAAAAGAAAAAAGGAGTGGCGGTATAGGAGTTATGTCAAAAAAATATTTAAATATTGTTAAGTATTAAGAACATTTGTGATTTGAGATAAGCTTAAAGAAGATAAGAAATGGATGGTGGCTATTGTGTATATAGCCACTGAGATAGTCAAACTATAATGGAGTGGAATAATAATATATATGAATGCTTAGTTAAAGATATACAGAGTTTAAAAAAAAAAAGGGGGAGGAAATAATGATTATAGGGGATATGTATGGGTATATTGAAGAAATTGATGACATAGGTAACAAGAAAATTAAGTGAATTTGAGCATTGGAAAAAAAAGTACGGAAAATTAAGGTATTGATAATGAAGAAGAGTATGTAATAGTGATCATAATTTCTTTATAATAGAAATGGTTAGTAATGTGAAGAAAAATAGTAATAAAAGTAGAAAGGATAATGAAAGATGTGGATGGAGAATGAATGATAAGAATTAGTTAGAAGAATATAAAATAAAAGTAGAAGAAATCATGGAAGAGTTTGTTAGGGATGAATATAAGGATGTGGTGAAGTAGAAATTGTTGCAAATAGGATTTTAGGTGAGAATATTCAGAATAAAAGTAATAGAAAAGTGAGAATTAGTAAAAGTATAAAAGAGAGGGGAAAAGCATGCAGAGAATATGTGTGCTATTAAAAACAAAGAAAGTGAAAAAGATCTTAATGTTAAATGGGAAAAGTATTTTAAAAAAATATTTAAAAAAAAAAGAAGTTGGCTAAAATTATATAGAGATAATGAAATTAAATAGTAAATTGTTGGAGAACATTAATAAAAGTGGAAGAAATAAGAGTAAAAAAAATTTTGGAACTATATTAAAAGGAATGTAAGGGAGAGTGAAGGACAGAATGATAATAAATATTAAAGCATATAATAATGGAAATAATTAGATTTACGGAAAATGAATTGAATGAGACAGGGAAGAAGTTTAATAGTGGAAAGGTGAGAGGTTTAGATGGATGAGCAGCAAAGATGGTGATGAATTTAGGAAATGGGGCAAAATTAAACCTATTATCATGTTTTAATAAGATGGCACAGAAAAATTTCCAGATAGCTGAAATAATGCTAGAGTAAGATTACGATTTAAACAATTATAGACCAATAGCAGTAATGTTAGTGTTATATAATATTTTCACATATATGGTGACTGGAAGGGTCGCAAAATGGATGGGAAAAAAATAATATAGAAATGGAAGGAGATTTTCGATCAGATAGACATATAAGAAATAGTTTATTTGTAGTTACACAACTTATAGATATGAGTAGAAATACAGGTAGATAGTTATATGTGGTTTTTATAGATATAGAGAAAGCATATGATAGAATAAATAGAAATAGATTATGGGTATGTTTAGTAAATTCGGGAATGAATGGAGCTTTAGTGGATCTTATTAAGAGATTGTATGAAAATAATTACTATATGTATCACTTAGGAAATATAGAATCAGCTAAAGTTAAAATGGGGTTAAGACAAGGATGCCCTATGTCACCTATTTTGTTTTTGTTATATTTGAGAGAAATGGAGAGAGAGCAATAAGAAAAACTAGGAAGAGAGATAGAGATACCATTAATAGGTGTCAGGGAGTATATACATTATCAGGTCTTTTATCTGTGGATGATATCTTCTTGTGCACAGAAAATAGGGAAGATATGGAAGTTATGCTGAAGATATATGCAAGGGAGAGTAAAGAGATGGGATTAAATTTAGTAAGAAAAATAAAAAGTAATGATAAATACTGGGGAAAGAGAAGAGAAAGAATTTTTATTGGGGAATATAAAGTTAAATGTGGTAAATAGGTATAACTATTTGGGAATCGTCTTAAGTAATCACAAATTGCTTGGATGAATGGGAGAAAAAATTGATAAATGAAGCAAAGAAAAGAAAGGGATTAATAATGAAATTAATTGTGTTTTCATATAATAAATATGATGTAGCTAGAATTGTATGGAAGAGACTAGCGGTAGCAGGGTTAACATATAGTAATGATGCATTATGAGTTAATAAAAGGGTTTTAGATTACTCAGAAAAGATACAAAGAGAAGTGGGAAGACATGCATTAGATGCAGATGTGTGGATGGCAAAGAAGGCAATTCAAGAAAAAATGGGATGGTCAACTTTTTATATGAGATGCAAAAAGCAAAATGAAAATGTTTGGTAGATTGCAATTTATGGATAATGAGAACAGCCAAAATAGTATTTAATTGAGTTATGAGTAAAGGACAGGCAACAATATGGGTGAGAAAGGTAGTATGGTATGAGTAAGATTTGAATAAAGAATTTATGTCAATATACTTATACAAAAGGTGGGATGATTGTGTTAGGAGAATTGTTGAGTGTTATAGTGACAAGGAATGGGATAGAAGAATAGATGCATTAATAAAAAATAGGAGTTGGATAACTAGTATGGAGAGTAAAAGAGGTTTAAATATGTATAGAAGTAAACAGAATATTGGGTGCCAGTTAATTTATGATAATAGCAAGGAAAATAGTTTACTGTTTAAGGCTCAAACAGGATCAGCAACAAGGATATGTGATAATAAATGAATGGAAAAATATGGGTGATTTAGTCTGCAAGTTATGTAAGGAAGGCATAGAAAATATTAGGCATTTATTAATTGCCTAAGCAGAAAGGGTATAAATAATGAAGTTGTGGGAGAATAAATATAAACAAAATGATTATACAGAAAATGGGTTCTTGGTTTTTATGCTGGATTTGGGAAAAGGGGGATTTAGATATAAAGGTCATAGAGTTGACAAAGATTATGTTGTGGAAATGGAGTGGAGCAGGATAGAGAAGAATATGGGAAAAACTTAGGGTGGGTGAATGGAAAGGGAAGTAAGGTGGCTAACAGGTTTCTCTAGGCATAGTGGCTGAGAGATTCCTGACTCAGAAAAGAGAAGATGCCATAGTACATCACATCAAAGAGAAGACAAAAGAATTCAACTGGGGGATGTAAAATTAAGTGTGGTGAATAGATATAACTATTTGGGAATCGTCTTAAGTAATCAGAGAAATTGCTTGGACGAATGGGAGAAAAAATTGATAAATGAAGCAAAGAAAAGAAAGGGCATAGATATAGAAATTAACAGTGTTCTCATATAATAAATATGATGTAGCTAGAATTGTATGGAAGGAAGTGGCAGTAGCAGGATTAACATATGGTAATGATGCATTAAGTGTTAAGTAAAGGGGGTATTACATTTTTAGAAAAAGTACAAATAGACATAGGATTAGCCGTATGCAGAAGTGTAGACAGCAAAGGAGGCAATTTGGAGAAATGGGATGGTCAGGTTTATATGAGAGATGCAAAATGAAAATGTTCAGTAGATTGGAGTTTAGGAAAATAAAAGAATAGCCAAAATAGTGTTTAATTGGGTTATGAATAAAGGGCAGGCAACAAGATGGGTGTGAAAAGTAATACGATATGCAGAAGATTTGGAAAAGAAGTTTGTCAGTATACTTATACAAAAGATGGGATGATTGTGTTAGAGAGTTGTTGATTGTTATAGTGTTAAGGAATGGGATAGAAGAATAGATACATTAATAAAAAATAGGAGTTGGAGAGATGGAGAGTTAGTATGAAAGTAAGAAGGTTTAAATATTTATAGAACTAAACAGAATATTGGGTGTGAGTTAATATATGATAATAGCAAGTATCAGCCTTTCAAGCTAGTTGAGCTGCGCGCCTTTTGAGAGTCAAAAAACATCGTAAATAGTAATTTAAAGTGAGAATTCTACTCACGCTCTCCCTCAACAGTTCTTCAGATTTGGGCTCATATAAAAGAATTTGAGTTGTAGGAATAAGAGGATCCTTTTTATTCCTGCATAAATACTATATCTTGGATTGAAGAGGAAAGTATTCATTTATTTAACACTCTCAAAAGGCGCATGCTCAATTAGCTTGAAAGGCTGATATTTGAATGTAATATAATTGTAAACATGGCACTAGATAAAATAATTGCTTATTTACTCATAATTAAGTTTCAGTAAGAATGACGTTTAATAAATTCTAAGTAATTTCACCAACGTCATTCAGTCAAAAAACATCGTAAATAGTAATTTAAAGTGAGAATTCTACTCATGCTCTCCTCAACAGTTCTTCAGATTTGCTCATATAAAAGAATTTGAGTTGTAGGAATAAGAGGATCCTTTTTATTCCTGCATAAATACTATATCTTGGATTGAAGAGGAAAGTATTCATTTATTTAACACTCTCAAAAGGTGCGTGCTCAATTAGCTTGAAAGGCTGATATTTGAATGTAATATAATTGTAAACACGGCGCTAGATAAAATAATTGCTTATTTACTCATAATTAAGTTTCAGTAAGAATGACGTTTAGTAAATTCTAAGTAATTTCACCAACGTCATTCAGTCAAAAAACATCGTAAATACTAATTTAAAGTGAGAATTCTACTCATGCTCTCCTCAACAGTTCTTCAGATTTGCTCATATAAAAGAATTTGAGTTGTAGGAATAAGAGGATCCTTTTTATTCCTGCATAAATACTATATCTTGGATTGAAGAGGAAAGTATTCATTTATTTAACACTCTCAAAAGCGCGTGCTCAATTAGCTTGAAAGGCTGATATTTGAATGTAATATAGTTGTAAACATGGTGCTAGATAAAATAATTGCTTATTTACTGATAATAGCAAGGAAAGTAGTTTACTGTTTAAGACTCAACAGAGGATCTTTACCAACAAGGGACTATACACATAAATGGAAAAATATGGATGGTTTTACTCTGCAAGTTGTGTAAGGAAGGCAAGAAAATATTAGAGCATCTGTTGATTGAAAGTAAATGTCTGAAAGCAGAAGGGTTCAAATAAAGAAATTATGGGAAGAATAAATATGAACAAAGTAATTATAGAGAAAATGGCTTATTGGTTTTTATGCTGCGTTTGGGAAAAGATAAGCGGGTTTTAGATATAAAGACCATGGAGTTGAGAAAGATTATATTAGTAAATGGGATGGAGCAGGATAGAGAAGAATATGGGGAAAACTTGGGGTGGGGAATTGAAGTCAAAATGGCTAACAGGTTTCTCTGGGCATAGTTTCTGAGAGATTCCGGAAACTCCATATAAGGAGTAATTACAGTGCATCACATCACTTTCTGCTGACTGGCATCATCAAGGGAAATTATAATTCTGCATAAAAATTATTTTGTTAAATGCATATCACTCACTTATTTGTCAATTTTTGTGATGGCTGTAATTGGAACAATATAAAATTCTGTTTTCTGTTAGAAAAAAAAATGACAGGAAAACAGTTGTAATGCTTGAAACACTTTACAAGCAAACTGTTCTGGAGAAGATATAAGTTTATGAGTAGTTCAGTGGAAGAGTTCAAATTCATTATGTCCCACAAGTCTAGAGGATGCTGATTTTTTTAAAAAAATGGAAATAGCATTACTCTCAGAATTTGTTTGTTACAATCGAGCATTTTACATACAAGTTTTGAAACATTTGTAATGTGGTAAATGAAAACATCACGATTTGTGGCAAAGGGGGGAGTGAAAACTTCATCATGACGATGCGCCTGCATACAAAACCTTGGCGTGAAATAATTTTTAATTAAAAACAGCATGGATCAGTTTATCTTTTATATTCACATAATCTTTTTCCATATGACTTATTTTTATTTTCTGAACAAAAAAATGCCTCAAGAGAAAAGGTTTTTTGGACTTGGAAATGTGAAAGAAAAAAACCAAGGAGGTATTAAAATGCATCATTTTGCAAAGAATTTCAAGAACTGCTTTGAAAAATAGAACACCCATTTAAACCATTTGTAATATCTAAAAATAAATACACAATTTTTATTACAAAATTCTGAATTTTTTAAGGTATCTAATTTTAATTTAGTACATTTAACAGATTTTACATTCCAAACAAAAGTTAACATTATTGACTAAAAATTTAGTTTTTGTACAGTGGTCTTAAATTTTCCTCTATTGTGTTCAAAAGTGTTAAATATCTAAAGTGTTGTATATTATATAATCTAGATAGTTTTACTAGTCACTGAATTTTTAAAAAAGTTCACTTTTAAAATTTGGAATGTACAAGTCTGTTTATCTTGAATCCTTCATTTTTATCTTAAAATATATTATTTGTCAATCCCTCACATTTATCTCACCTGATATAATTTTTTTTAAGAGCATTGTATCATCAAAGATTTGTCTTTTGTCCAGTGCATTGACATCATGTATTATTTATATCTTAACCAATTTTTTTAAAAATTTCCATTACTAATCTATGACATTAAATTACATGAGTTCCAATAGAACTTTAAAATTGATGGCATTAGGGTATGAAACAAGTACATACATATATTTTTATTTAGCATTTTACAGTTTCTGGGAATCAGACACATTATTTGTAGCATTTTGCAATAATTTACTGAATATTGTTATTAAATGTTTGATTATAATAAAAATAATAACTAAGTCTTTATGATATTCTTTTCTTCGAATACTTTTTGAGGATAATATGTAATTAAACATGCTAGTAGATGATTTTTAGAGAACAATATGATGAAATATTTTCAATGTTAATTTCTATATAGCTTCGAAGATAGCAATCCTGAAATCTTTGGTATTAAGCTATAAAATGTTATGAGCGTCAAAATTGATAATAGTATTATATAATTTAATATTCACAAACATAAAATATTAGTGCCAATCATGGACTGCTCTATATCTAAAACAATAAACTGAAAAAAATAGCAATCCAAGTATGGTACTCCGGCAATACTAAAATATGTATTGTACCAATATCGTATTGGTACCTATAATAATTTTGTCTAAAAATTATTAAAATTAGAAATTTCTCATAAAAACAACATAATGTTTCAGTGTGATAATAAATAGTTAAAAGTTTAATAAAGGGAAGTTTAATATAAAAGTTTGGAGTTTTTCAAAATAAAGAAAGAAAGAAAATACTGTTAGCCCGGGGAAAATTAAACCCTGCGTCATTCATAAAGTTTTACGAAGTAATTTAAAGTTATTCAGGGGAGAGAATTTGGCTTAGAAAAGGTTAAAACTATAATGGTTTAAATGAATCTTTTACATGAAATAAAAATCTCTCTCTCTCTTTGTTTAAAACGTTAAAGATAAAAGTAGTTGATTTTCAAATAACTAAAAATATAAATCTCTTTTATTTAAGTTAAAGGAAAAAAAAAATCATCTTAAAAACTAAATAGTGAATTGATCTCAAATTATATATGTGCGTAAATGATGAATTAATGTGAAGCTTGTTGATAAAATATATATGTGCGATTGTAAACATGCATAAATACATGTGTGTTAAAATGAAATAAATGAAAGTTAGAAAATTAAAAACAGCGATGGCTACTAAAATCTATAAAACAACAAGTTTTGCGATGGCTATTAAGTTAAACAAAAAACAACAACAATAAGTTTGTGGTGGCTACTAAATGAAAACATCTAATTAAAAGCTTATCAGAGGAATGTAATTAAAAACAAGGAAGGAATTTCGACAACAGATATTGCTGGCGGACATCAAAATGACAACAGGACTTAAGTATAAATAGTCCAGTTTTTCATCGGACAATCAGTTGAGGTTGAGTTGAGATTACAGTTGAGAAAGAGTGCAGTTCAGTAAGATCACATCAGATTAAATCAATCGATCAGTTGAAAATGCAGTGTTAGAAACCTCTGAAACATACGACTTTCTCTAGCCTGAGTCCAGTGAAACAGAAAATCTGCCCGGAAAAGGATAATGATTGCCTAACAACTTGAAGAATCGCCAGGAATATTTAGCTGTATCCAAGAATAGTGCTACTGAATATTAAACCTCATCAAGAAACCTCATATCCGGCTGGATAGAAATATTCTCACTTGAAGCAGCCACCAGGAAGAAAACAAAATCCTATTAAAATAAAGTTCACAGCAAACAGCAAGAAGTCCACGTTCTAAAATCCTATGTAATAACATTTTTCATATTCTCATTTCTAAAGTAGCCATCGCATTAGTTTGAAGCCT
>JAQFVV010011463.1:0-18985 GCA_028023455.1 Epiperipatus broadwayi | reverse complement strand
AGCATTCTTAGACCAATTTAAAAGAGTTGCTTTTACGATTTTAATTCAAACAAAATTATGTTTGCATTTGTATATTCTTCTTCTAATGTCATTTTTTATATAAAGATTTACCAAAACAATTTCTTTAAATATATATCAAATCATCTTTCTTTTAGACATTTGACTCAAGCAAATTATTTACTTCTTTTGCTTTAAGTTATTAATTTATAATTTTAAAAGTCATTTTAAGAAATATTATGATAAAATAACTCACTGTATATACACACATGTTTATCAGTGGTTCCCTCCGTGTATAGATAAACAGTAGCATAAGTACATCAATTTATTCATGCTTTCTCTTGTTAAGATTGGTTTCTAGTCCATCAGAAAAAATATAATTCCGGGCTTGTTGTCATCATCAGGGAAAATTATTCAAGTAATTAGTTGGCATACCATGTGCTTACTTTGGTAGTCCAAGCAATTGTCAAGCTGTCTTCTTGAACATATTTAAGCAGCTAGTTGATCCATTTGAAGTGACCCTAGCTTAGTGAATAAAAACTCTGCAGTAAACTATAAGGCAGCTAGCTACTGGACTGTACTCCCTTAGATCTTCATAGGAGATCTGTATGAATCTGCTAGCTATTTTGCCCTCATTTTTTTTAGGCTATTGATTTAGAAGTGACCCAGCTTCCAATAAATTAAAACTCCCGTGAAGGAAAATATTAGCAGCTCTGGATCTGCTGTCCTGTCTTCAGCTATATCAATTCATGGCAGATGGACTGCTAACTCTACAGTTAGCTAAAACCAACTGCTGCACCTTATCAAGTTGCAGTAAACTATTGAAACCAATTTTCAGCTGACCATTCTTACAAAAATTATTATCCAGACTGAAGATAATTTGTTATCAGCCCTTTTTATAAAATCATCTGAGGTGTTATAACAACACCTTGATTAAAAACAGAATTTTATTTTTTTCCCTCTAATCCCTTTGAAAACATATATGTTTTAATTAATTAAAAAAATTTCAAAAACAAGTATTGTGTTTTTACATTTCACAATCAGAATAATAATAACAATACAATATTTATATCTATTAAGACCTTTTTTAAAATATTAATTTCATAATGAAATTTTATTTTAAACCCAGAGTTATTTAACTCTTTACTTGTTATTATTTTATTTTAAAAAATATAGAAAAATATCTACAAAAATTTATTCTATGTTTATTTCTACTTTTCCTTTATTTTACATATATATATATCACATACACTATATTATTGTGTGTGATGTAACCCAACTGGTTACAATATAGATTATGGCAAGGCTTTTAAACAAACATCTAACATTGATAATAGTAAATTTATACAGCAGATAGGCAAAGTATAAGCTCATCAAAACTACAAGTAATAAATTTACTATAAAAGCCATACAGAAAGTATTTATCACTGATGGATATTCTGAGATCCTGATATCATATAATGGGACAAAGTTCACTTACACACACTTTGAAAATTACTTAATAGATAAAGACATTCATCAAAATTCTTATTCTAGACTACCGCCCAACCTCTAACAAACCTATAAAAATGGTAGTCCACACTTTGAAATCTGCCTTGAGAAAAGTAATAGATATGAATATGGAAGAAGCATTGATAGAAATCATATTTTATCAGCATTTAGTCCCTAGTGCAACAAATCAAAAAAACATCTGCAAAGTTTATGCTTAGTTAAAAATGGCATTCTTATTTATCTATGCTTTTTACCTGTTTAAAAAAATAATTAAAAAGGTACTACTTCTAAGGAACAAACATAAAATGCAAACTTGACAAAATTTAAATTTGAGGAAGCTATATGGGCTGGAGAAAATAAAAAAAATGGATACCTGGCATCATCATTGAAAAAGAATCTGAAGTCACATGAGTAGTTAAATTTGAAAATGGATTGTATGACAGAAGAGACACAAATTATTTATGTGAGCAATTCTCTGATAGGTTGATTATAATAAATAAAAAACCTGTAGCAACCAATACTAACTCAGAATTTTAGGAAAATGATGAAAGTAAAAATTTTTATTGAGCACAAGTTAAGCTGGATCAAAGATAATCATTTATCTAGATCTGAAAAATCAATAGATGTAAACACTAATCCTGATGATTTTTACTCCTTAAAATCAGAGAAATTGGGGAAACCCTGCCAGATTATATTTTAGAGTGAGAAGAAGTGCTCTGATGATATAACTATTTAAAATTGTGTGTAAATAAAAGTTTAATTAAACTATGTAAATTGTACTAACAGTACTGGTATATTTTTATTCAGACAGATGTCTCTAGAAAAATATACTATAAAAAGGATACTAAAAATAAATTATGTAAATTAGCATAACTAATAAAAGCAGTCCAAGATTCTTAGCACAGCATTCAGTTACAATCAAGGAAAGAAAACAGCTGCTGAGAAAAAGACAATGCACATTTGAAAGAAAGAAAAGATAATGCTGAACAAAGGTAGCTTTAGTTAATTGCTTACTGCTAAATTTCAGACTGAAAGATATTTGCATATACTTTAATTAGAAAAATAAAGAAAGCATTAGAAGATTAATGAACTGTAAAATTATTTGGTAGTATATGAAATAAGATATTTTCACTCATTAAATATACTCTACTGAAAGTCTCAAAAAAGTTAACGGGATTTTTGATAGTAATTTTATTTCATGCATTTGTTATATATTAAAATAACGCATTTGCAAAAAAGAAATAAACATGATGATATATATTATAGTTTTGTATTTATTTATTTTTGCTGACCTCCTTGGGATTAAATCTCGTGGTGAACACTGCAGTAAGATAGATATTATATGCATGTATAGAGATATTCATTTACTTACCAGTGCATGTGAATTTCACAAATCACATATCTTAACTCAACCAAATACATAGCAAAGTGCTATCAGAAACCAATGCCCTACCTTATAAGGCAGCAAGAGATATTCTTATTTAAGAACTATTCATTCGTTATTAGCCATTAATTATTATTCTGTCAGTATTTTGTATTTAAAATACAGAATGGAATTGTTTTATTTCCATAAAACTGATTTTAAATAGTTTTTTTTTTTTCGGAAACAATTTTAGGCGGCTTCTGTTGTAAATTAATGCAAATAAAACATTTTTTAGAACAAAACTTTTAATTGAAATAACACACATTTTGTTATCTATTCCAAGTTGCAAAACTATACACAAATGTTAGTTTTTTCATTTCCTTTATTATTTTTAAAAGGAATTGTCTTCATTTTCAATATTATTTTACTGGCCAAATTAATTTCCATTCAAATGTATAAATGTGATCAAAGATATTATTACGTGATTACTATGTCAGGTGTGATAGCTTATCAGTATTTGAATTAGACCTATTTGATATAAATAAGCTACAAAGAGTTTACTTCAAGTAAATTTTAACTATATTTGAAACACTGGCTATGAAGCAAAGGTGTGTGGTGACATTTAATGATGGAAAAGCAGTTTATAATCAAACTACAGAGATATACACTATAAATTATTGATTTAATGATATACATAGATATATGTATATATGTGACATCTGACTTGATTTTTTATCATATATATCTATAAACACTATTTGTTTATTTTACTATTGCTGCTTATCAGTTATACTTATAAATATTTACTTATATAAGAAAATTGTATTTCATGTAGTTGACAATTTAAAACAGAAAGTACAAACCAATATACTTATTAATTTGTTAAGTTACTCAAATAAATATCAAAATCACATGGAAGCACCAAGACACAATTTGTAAAATATTGCTACCAACAAAAAAACAAGTGTTAAAACTTTATACGCTTATCATCTTCAATTTTAGAGATTCTCTTATAATGATCTATATGTTCCACATATATATTCCATACTGAGTGGTTACTAATGTCAAATTCATGCAAGTTATGAGGGGGCACTGCCATTTTCCTTCTTCACTTTTTCCACACAAATGTAGTTCTTTTTTAACTTAATATTTCATGCAAATTCTTAAAAACTGTTGTCTGTGCCGTCTGCCATGGCCATGACAATTGTTGTCATGTAGACAATAGTAAACAATACACACACAACTTGAATATATTGTAACAGTAGCTGGGTTCAAACCCTGTTACAAAAGGAAAGAAAATGTAGATTTTAGACAATTTTTTTTAATATTATTATTATGCCATAATTATTTTGGAAAAGTCGCACAGACAAACACACTTGTATTTGCTGGAATGAGGGGTATCTATATATTTTAAGTGGCATACATGTATATAGGTAAATGTTGTTGTTGAAAACAAGAAAGAAAAAAAATTTTAAAGATTTTAAAGCGTGTAAAAGAAAAGTTTTTTTTACAATTATAACTTCCCGAATTAATTAGCCAAACGTATCTCATTGTTCAAAAAAGAAAAACAGACCTAACTATTTGAAGGATATCTCTCTTTTTTTTAAATTAAATGGATCTTGTGGAAATAATTTTTAAGACAAATGAATATGGAATGCCCATTATTTATTGAACTCTTGATTGCTAAGTGGTTTTTCTTTTGAACTCTTGATTGCTAAGTGGTTTTTCTTTTGTTGGCATTTTATAAAAAAATCTATTTTGAAAACAAAGGAATACCAGAGATAAGGAGAAAGGAAAGTCGGATTATTAATTAATTTTAAGAAAACGGACAGTTGACTTTTGGTGGTCTGTCGGGGAAGAAGAGCAGGTGTTATAAAATATATTGAAGAAGATTTAATAAGAGAAGATTTTAATAAATTAGCTGCAAAGCAGAAAAACAGGGAATAAACTGCGTGAACTGAAATAAATATAAAAGAGACCCCATGGATCGCATAGGGTAAAATCACCATTGTGCCGGGGTCAGTGTTAGGACTCCAGCCCTTTAACTATGCCACGTAAATATGTACCACCATCAACATCTCCAATTTCTCCTCAGAACCACAACTATTTGACTCTGGTGCAGATCGTCCGCCAATCCGGAATTTATTCAAAAGGAAAAGGGAACAGTAGAATAAATATGCTATGTTAGATGGACTAAATGATTGAAATCTTAAGTAGAAGAGACGGACGCCATATTTTGCCTATGCTAAATCCCAGGATTAAATTACGAGTGCACTCGCAAACATATACGCAGGTTCTACAGACTCTGTAATAATGGTAAATATACACATATTATATCATTTTAATCCATAAATCTAATCCAACTTAACTGTGCGATTATCTAGAGATATACATGTATTATTTAGTGTTTTTTTTTTTGTTGTTGTTTTCTTTTTTTTTTTTTCACTGTAATTCATTAAAAATATTTATCGTATACATGAGTGTGCCATTTATTGTTTTTCTTAGAATAAATATTAGTGAATCTGAAAATAAATTGTTAATCTGTTTCGATACACATTATTTAATTTATATATAATCCAAAATCAGATACACGTGTGTGCATCTAATAATAAGTTAAAGCAAAACAGGTTAGATAGAAAGGTGCGTGAGGATTTTAAGAGGTTTATTTTAGACGTTAATGGGAATAAAAATAGAAATTTATAGAGAAAAGATTCGATTTAAAAGTTCAGTCACCCATCGTTTCTTCTTTGGCGCAATGCGCTACCACACCCTGAGCATTAAGGCAGGTATCAAATTAAATTGCTGAGGCAAACAAATATTTAATAGACCCTACGATTCTTGTTAAATAGCAAGATTGGCACTTGGCAACGAATAAAAAAAAAAGATACGTTGTCCATAAACGTAGAGATCTAATTAGAGGTTAAGTTAAAATTGGGAGGGTTCGATACAATGACCTTATATATGTGTTTTGCGGTTAGCTTCTTCTCTAACCCCTTTTGAATGACCCAAAGTTCGGGAAAACGTCAGAGGGATGAATGATTCAATTTTATGGGAAGGGCTATCAATAAGGCACATGTCCCCGTATAAATTCACCCTCGGGAAGAAAGAATAAATGTAAAATTTAGTTTGATAAGGATGAATGTTTGACGTCAGATGATTTAAAAGTTAAAAATGTAAACGTACATGACAAAGAGTCGCAAAACGTTTCAATATATATATATCGGTAAGTTTATTTCTGATTTCTGAACTATTAATTTAACAATATAACAAGGACAAAAAAAATAAATTACTGACAATAATTTATTCTGCTTACTTCTGGGACTGCCAATAATTACACAGTTCTTTACTCTCCAAATAGTTTGTTTACACATCTAATTAAAGTGAATGTGAATTTCTTTCCATCTGAATTTTACCAGTAAGTAACTTACTAAAACTAATTTTGTTAACATTATCTTTTCTCACTTTCGAGAAAAGCATCATTTTAATTTTGGCAGCATTTCTTCCTCTGGATAGTGACTAACTGGTCTCAACTGCTGTGCACTAAAGTTCTTTATGTAATACATTTCATCTAGAATAATCATTCTGGGGGGAAAATAACAGTACTGTAAGTGCAATTACTGGGTACCTAACTAGTGAAATCAAGTAGATAGTTGGGCATAACAGCATAATCCAGTAAAATCCTAAGCTATCAATCACACTTAATACTTCTATCATAAATTAGATAATAAGTTTAATTCTACATGACTCCAATTTTGAAGTAGATAACTGAGTTGCATAGTGACCAATCTAGAACAATACTGATGTGCAGTGACAAAACTGAATACCAATGGTTGGTGAGGCCATCTCTGGTTATGCTGTTATCTGTAAGTTTTGTACTGCTTTTCTACAACCTATTCTTTTAAAGAAACTAAAATTACTTTAAGTGTTTACTTGAAACATGTTATGAGAATGCTAATAATAAAATAGCATTAAAAATATATATAATCCAAATATTTCCTTTCTTTTTTTTTTTTTTGAATAGTAAGTATTAACATAGATAAGGCATGGTCAAATATTATCAACCTTCCAATAGCTTTTTTTTGTTTTTATTGAAAGCAACTCAAAGGGATGCATATATAGCTTAAAAATTCTTGACTAATACTAAACAAAAAAAAATTGTTAATGAATACTAAATACAGAAGGAAAAAACTATTAATAACACAAAGTAGAAAATTTTATAAAAATTGGAAGTATAATAAGTATATAGATGAACATTATGAAAATAATGAGAAAATCAGATAAAAGTTTAAGGCATTAAAAGCAAGAGGTATTACCAAGAAAATTCAGAAAAACAGTGTAATTTCCAGTATATACAGAACATGTCAAAGATCAAAAACTGAATGATAATAAAAAAAAAGTTGAACATACAAATAAAATGAATTTTTGATTAGTCAAACCATCTAACCTGAATGTTAGAATAATATTCACTTGAAAATAGATTGAATTTGAGACATTTGTATCAATGATAAATGCAAAAAAAAGAGCTTTGACTCACCACAATAATTACAGAAGTATTGGATAATCTAACCACTTTAATGTGAAGAGAATAGTTAAAAAAAGCTAAAGTACTCATTTAGTGATTTTCATGGGTAAACTGTACATTAAAATGTAATTTATAACACATTAAATAAAAAATCATAGAAATATCTAAAATAACTGCTTGAATCTCAATTTTTGGTTGAGTTCCATAAATGAAAAGCAAAGATAATTGTGACCTTAATTTTTTAAAAGACTCCATAAATAAAAATAATTACCATTGATAGCTCAGTTGTTTTGAATATCATATTGCTTTAACATTTAATGGCTTTTTCTCTAACTGTAAAAAAGAGATAATATCAAGAATAATAGTTAAAAAAAACTAACTAAATGTTCTTTTTTAAGAATGGTATAATTAAAAGGAAGCAATTTAATGTTTATTTGAGAATGATATGTAAATATGAGAATTCTCAAAACAATTGAGGAAAAAATCTATTTGATAAGAAAATTTAAAAAGTTGACTAAGCACTGAAGTATATTTAGAAGCAATATCTAGAATGTTATCTGGCTAAAAGATATTTTAGGTAACAGTACTAGTATATTTTTAGCCAGACAGATCATACTATAAAAAGAGCTTTAAAAATAAATTATGTAAATTAGCATAACTATTAAAAAGAGACAGAGATTCTTAGCATGCAGCACTCAGTTATAGTCAAGAGGAAAAAACAGTTGCTGAGAATAAAACAATGCAACCTTGAAAGAGAGAAAAGATAATGCTGAATAAAGGTAGTTTTAATTAATTGCTTACAGCTAAAGTTCAGACAGAAAGAAATTTGCATATATTTTAATTAGAAAGGTAAACAAATCATTAGAAGATTAATGAACTGTAAAATTATTTGGTAGTGTATGAAATAAAATATTTCACACATTAAATATATTCTATTGAAATTCCCTAAAGTTAATGGGATTATTGACAATAATTTTATTTTATTGTATTAGTTATATTGTTAAAATAATGTCTCTGCAAAAATAAACCTGCATATATTATAGTTTTGCATTTATTTATTTTTGCTGACCTTGTTAGGATTCAGTCTGTTGGTGAACACAGCAGTAGAATAGATATTATATGCATATATAAAGATCATCATCTATTCACCAGTACAGTGAATGCCACAAATCACATAAACATCTTAACTCAACCAAACACAAGCACACATAACAAAGTGTTATCAGAAACCATTTAGGCAAAACCATTCCTTAAAAGGTGGCAAGAGATATTTTTATTTAAGCACTATTTATTCGTTATTAGCCATTAATTATTATTGCTATTAATTTGTATTTAAAATACAGAATGGAATTCTCTTATTTACATAACTTACACACTTTGTTATCTATTCCAAGTTGCAAAACAACACACTAATGTTTGTAGTTTTTTTGATTTCTTATATTATTTTTCAAAGCAATTGTCTTCATTTTCAATTTTATTTTACTGGCAAACTAATTTCCATTCAAATGTATAAATGACGTCAATTATGTGATTACTAAGTTAGGTGTGACAGCTTATCAACATTTTAATTAGATCTATTTGACATAAATAATTACAAACAGTTAGCTTCAAATAAACATTAAATATATTTGAAACGCTGTGGTTATTAAGCAATGAAGTGCAGTGAAATTTAATGACGGGAAAGCAATTTATAATCAAACTACAGATATATACATTATAAATTACTGATTTCATGATATATTTGGATATATATTTACAAACGCTATTTATTAATTTTATTATTACTGCTTAAAGTTATATTTATAAATACTTACTTATATAAGAAAATTGTATTTCATTTAAAACACAAAGTATAACCCAATAAATTTATTAAATGTTAGTTAAATAAATAATCAAAACTGCATAGAAATAACAAAGACACAATTTGTAGAACATTTTTATTAACAAAAAACAAATGTTGAAACTTTAAGCTTATTATCTTCAATTTTATTGATTCTCATATAACGATCTACATGTTTCACAAATGAGGGGTTAGTAATGTCAAATAAATGCAAATTATGAGTAGGAACTGCCATTTTTCTTCTTCACTTTTTCCAGCCAAATGTACAATATTCTTCTTTAACTTAATATTTTATGAAAATTCTTCTTAAAAACTGTAGTCTGCGCCATCTGCCATGACAATTGCAGCCATGTAGGCAAAAATAAATAATATACACACAACTTGAATATATCAGTAAGTTTATTTCTGTCTGCTGAACCATTAATTTTACAATATAACAAGTACAAAAAAAAATTAAATTACTGTCAATAATTTATCCTGTTTACTTTTGGAAATTGCTATAGAATATATTTAGTGTGTGAAATTATCTTTCACACACTGCTAATAAATTACAGTTCATTACTCTCCAAAACTTCATTTACTCATCTCATTAAAGTCTATGTGAATTTCTTTCCATCTGAATTTTAACAGGAAGTAATTTACTAAAACTAACTTTGTTAACATTATCTTTTCTCACATTCAAGAAAAGCATTGTTTTAATTTCAGTGGCCATTTTTTCCTCTCGACAGTAAATGACTGCTCTCGACTGCTGTGCGTGCTAAAGCTCTTTTTATAATACGTTTTGTCTAGAGTGATCATTCTGGGGTAAAAATAACAGTACTGTCAGTGCAATATACATGATTTAATTAAAACATTATTTACACACAATTTTAAATATTTGTACAGTCAGTGCAGTTACGGGTTACATAACTAGTGGAGTCAAGTAGATAGTTGGGCATAACAGTACGTATTCCAGTAAAATCTCAAGCTATCAATCACACTTGATACCTCTATCATAAATTAGATGGTGTTTAATTCTACATGACTCCACTTTCGGAGTATAGTAACTGAGTTGCATAGTGACAAAACTAGAGCAATGTTGATGTGCACAGACAAAACTGAATACCAATGATTGCTGAGGCATCTCTGGTTAAGCTGTTATCTTAATGTTTTGCACTGTTTTTCTAGAACCTATTCTTTTAAGAAATTAAAATTACATTAGGTGGTCACCTGACACATGTTATGAGCTTGCTAATAATAAAATAGCATTAAAAAAACATCCAAATATTTACTTTCTTTTTTTGAATAGTAACCATTAACATAGATAAAGCATGGAAAATATTATCAATCTTTCAATATTTTTTTTTTTGAAAGCAACTCAAAGGATGAATATATATCTAAAAAATTATTGACTAATAATAAACAAAAATAAAAAAAGATGTTAATGAATATCAATACAGAAGTTAAAACCTACTAATAGCACAAAGAAGAAAATTGCATAAGAATTGGAAGTGTAATTAGTATACAGATGAACATTATACAAATGGTGAGAAAGAGTCAGAAAGAAGGTTTAGGCTTTAAAGCAGGAGGTATTAGTAAGCATGTTCAGAAGAACAATGTAATTTCCATCATATACAGAAATGTCAAAGGTCAAAAAGTGAAATATAATGAAAAAAAGTAGAACACATGCAAAAAAATAAATTTTTGATTAGTCAAACCATCTAACTTGAATGTTAGAACAATATTCACTTAAAGATTAAATTTGAGACTTTTAATAACTTCTTTTTAAAAAAAAAAAAGTGGAAAATCATTGTCATGCCAAGAGATTCCTGGAAAAGAAAATATCCAATACAAATACGTTAAATGATTTTGGAGTACAACTAAATAAAAAATTAAATTGGATAAAGATTTTTTTTTTTTTGGAAATGCCACATTGAAAATAAAATGATGGTGCTTAAAAGAAAAGTTTGACTGTGTTACAGCAAAATTTTGAATTGCATTGGCAATAGCAATGAGATGAATATTTGTATCAATGATAAAGACAGAAAAAAAAGACAGAGCCTTGACTTAACAGCAATAACTACAGAAAAAGTATTGGATAATCTAATCACTTTAATGTGAGAGAATAATTAAAAAAAGCTAAGATACTCATTTAGTGATTTTCATGAGTAAACTATAAATTAAAACATAATTTATAGCAGATTAAATAAAAAGTCATAGAAATATCTAAAATAACTGCTGGAATCCAAATTTCTGGATAAGTTCTATTAATGAAAAACAAAGATCACTGTGAACTTAATTTTTTGAAAGTCTCCATAAATAAAAAGAATTATCATTGATAGCTCAGTTGTTTTGAATATCAGACTGTTTTAACATCTCTTTAGCTTTTTCTCTAAGTGTGAAAAAAAATAATAAGAAGAAGAATTGTTAAAAGGAAGTGACTTAATGCTCTTTTTGACAATTTTCTATATACATGAGAATTCTTGAAATAACTGAGGAAAAATCTATTTGATAAGAAAACGTAAAAAGATGACAAGGCATCAGAGTAATTTTGAGTCGTATATTTAAATGCAATATCTAGAATGTTGCTAAAAGATTTTTTATATTTTTTTTAAGTGTCATAGCATCGGCCGGGATGTGAACCTGCAACCCGGGCAATATTTTAGGCTGAAATGCTCAAAATAAACCTAGATACTTTTTCAGCCAACTGAATCTCTAAATCTCTCACCCATTAATTATAGACAATAACATATCAGATGATGTCTGCATATATAACTTTGAATATTCCATAATGCTATTGAATTCAGATTGGTCAAACACACAACATTCTTAGAAATTCATGAAGATACATTATCTACATCAAGATGATCTCACAACATAATTCTACTTCAAATGCAGCTTGCCTAATAAGCAATAATGAAAAATCAAGCTTCATATTAAAAAAATATATAAAAATAATATTTCTATCTCAATTAGATATAATTCTTGAGGCATAAATAAAGTTAATATATGTAATATATATATATATTTAGTGGAGGATAAATTAAATGTATCCTCATGCCGCCCCCGCCCCCCAAAAAAAGGACATATCCTTTGGCAGAACAATGTAAGATCATGGTCAATATCCTATTTAGATTAGAAAATTAAGGTAAAAAAATATTGCAAATAGAATACCCAATTTATGGAAAATAGTGATCCAGAGAACTCATTTAGGGGGCAAAATTAAGAGAAAGCGTTTCCACCGCTATTATGACTTGTTTATTATTTTGGCATGAATTAAGATTTAATAAAGAAACTTTATTTTTAATAAATTAATATGCACTTATTTTCAAAATAAAATTAATATATCAGTGATAATAATTACTACTTTATACATAAAAATATATAATGTGGTCGTATGCATGAGGGCATAAACAAAATGATAAAATATTGTAGCTGAGAAAGCTACAATGTGAGACTGTCAAAATAATATCTGCTGTCATCGTTAATTCTCAAAATATAATTTACACGTATTTTTAATAATATATTTCAACAATTCATATTTGTTTTATATATAAATCAGTTAACAAAATGTGCTAATAAACAGCATTATATATAAATGTAATACAGCACTATTTAAAAAAAAAAAAAAGACTCAAATATTCAAAAAATATCACATGCTCCTCTTAAGCATCCAAAAAATGTCCTATCATGCTTTCAGCAATTCATAAAATGTCATACAGATCTTGAACATTGAAAAAATATCATCTGTAGTTCTATCGACCCAACACTTATATAGAGACAAAAAAAAAAATTGTAAAGAGAATACTAATCTTAAAAAAAAAAACAATAGGCAATGAAGTTGGAAATTTATCGTTATTAATAAGTTTTTATTAATATCCATACCTTATTCACACATTCCTTTAAATATAGCTATTGTAATAAATAAATAATTTCCTTTTTCAAAAATTACAATAAATAAAATACAGTTCAGTAATTAAAGCATTATCTTTTCTTCGACCACAATGTAGTTAGTTGTCTCAGAGGCAATGATAATAAACTTTTTTAAAAAAATTAATTCTTGTGAATTTACTGGTTACATATTGTGACGTTTATATATATACGTTACAAATATATTGGCATTTGGTAAAAGCTAAAAAAGTAAATTTAGATTTTTTTTTGATTAGTATAATTTTTGTTAAAAACGTACAATGAAAGTTAAATTATTCTTTCGGTATTTTTTTTTATGTGATTAGTAATAACAGTAATTGGAGAGAACAAAAGAATTCCAAAAGTAAGAAAAAAAGATAAGCTGAAAGTAGAAATACTCAAATTAATTAAAGATGGCCGAAAACTTGAAGAAAATAAAGATTTTAGTACACAAAATTTTTAAAGACTGGATAAGATTAAAAAGGCATGGTACGAGCATGCGCAGAAGTCCTGAAAACTGGATATAAAAAGGAGGGATCCGGTTGAAGGAACGTCTTGTTCGTTTTGTTTCTCTAGTTGGTCTTGGATAACATTTAATATATCCAAGATCGCTCTTCGCTGAAGGAATTCGGCATGTCGCAGTGAACCGGAGCGCCTGAAAACATCGGACCTAATGATGTACACCAGGAAAAGCCTTCGTGACCGACTGGGGAAATGGACCACAAGAACAAGCAAGAACCAAAAGGCCGAGCTCATTATTACCAAAAAACTATGCATAGTTATCTACTACTGAATTCATGAAACTTACCGGTAAGAATAATTATCCTGATTGTGACAAAGTTAACTAGTTAAAAACTACTCGTAAAATATATACGTATAAAAGAATCCCGATAGTGACTTTAATTTTTCTATATGAGAGACTCTTATTTAACCAAGAACTTTTTGTTTATTTTAAATGATATTTATATTTTCTGTATATTTCCCACCTGAATTAAATGTGTTCTCTCCAAAATATTAAATAGCTATTTAACTGATAAATATTTTAGTTTGTTAGAATAAAAGAGATTATACTTTTATCAACCTTTTTCATTGTGCGTTATTAATAGTAGTTATTATTTTTTATTATTAAATTTGTTTTAGTGAAATAAGATTTAAACGTAAGTTACCTTTGCCAATATGCTTCAATACGCCCAGGGCTAATAATCGTAAAAAAATCATTAATTCTCATTACGGTAGAATTACCGTTCCAGAAAAAAAAATATTATAAAAGAATCTTTTTATTTTTCTTTGTCTTACAACTTGCGAGAGGTGCTGGCGACATATTTCAGCGGATTCTTAGGAATCCTGGCGCCCATAGTAAATAAAATTAAAAGTTGATTTTTGTCAACAGCACAAATTCGTAACAATTAATAGGCAGGAGTTGATCAGGAAAAATAGCGGTGTTAAGAATAGAAATACAACTTTCTTTTTTGTTTCCTTGATACAGTTTGATCAACTCACGCTCAAATATACATTTGGGGCGTATAGTGGTCTAGTAAAACGGAAAACGTTACAATATCTTCAGAAAAAAATATTAACAAATAAAGTTGACATAATATAAAATAATCTTTCATTAAAATAACAGAAATAAAAAACCAACAATATATTAAATACTATCGCTCGCTTTGGGCCATTTCCTATTAGGCAGTTACTGTATGCCGCTAAAAGTATATAATTTAACAAAGAAAACTCTTCCGGGTTCCCTAAACCGGCAAATACATACGTACCAGTTTTGAGAGTACATTGGGATTTCCGTCATTGACGTTATTATTCGTCCATAATTATTCTAAAACTTTACGATTGTTATTCTTTTAAAGATTAGCAAACTTTATACTAGATAAATTAATTTTTTAATTTGATAACAAAGATTATGAATACATACATTGCGAATATATTTGGGACGTATCACTTTAAGTTTAGCAAACGTTATATTTAAAAAATGAGTCTTTGAATTCAAGTTAATTTTAAAAATTTATTATGAATACGATATAAATAAAAGTTTGAGAATAAAAAAATAGTAAACAAGAGCAATTTTCGACATTCAGTTTACTTAATTTAAATCTTTTATAATAGTTTTTTAAAATTAACTTGAGCAAATACTCATTTTTAAAATATAACGTTTGCTAATGGCGATGGAGGATCGTAAGCGTCCGGCCATAATAATTCTAGCTTTGTGAATTATTTTAACACTTTAGATTTTTTTTAAAAAAATATTATTATGTAATCGATAAATTACTGCAGGTAAATGAATTTTTATAAGAGATAGACGTAACCACGGCATCCACTGAAGGCACGCCAACTGCTACGAAGTCATCAGTTATTATTACGTAAAGTAGATTAATAAAATTTAAATATTTATTCACATAAAGCAATAGTTAATTCAATTATGCATTGTCTTATGCCGTATTAACTTACATATTTAAATATACCCAAAACAAACATATATTAATGTGTAAAATATATATAGACCTTTAAAAGTACGTTACCTATAAATTTACCTTTTTATACGAGGAAAAGGGCGGTTCTTGTTTTCACCTCAAGGTTCTCTTTTGCACCGCCATCTACTGGGATTATAAAATTTTCAAACAATAAAATAAATGTTTTTCTTAAGGTTTGTGATGTTGGTATTTTAGTTGTATTTATAAATACTATTTCCATCTTCTGAATGTTTTTAGAAAAATTTAACTTTATTTGAATTTTGCAATTACATTCACCTGTTAATATTAGCAAAAAGGTTAATATATTAATGTTGATATTAATTTTTATGACGTGTTACTGAATGAAATATTAGAGTTGTGCTGTCAAGAAAGGATGATTCATGGATTGAAGAAGTAAAAAATATTAAATTTTATTGTCCAATAAACGAGCAGTTGTGCTTAAAATTAGCGTATTTGTGTACTACACAACATTTTTATTCACTTAACAAATGTATATATTTAAGATTTAAACTATTTAAAAAACTATACATTATAAATAAATGAAACCATTAAGTGTTTAGCATTTTAAATTTTATTTTTCCTGTCTTTAGATTTTATTTTTCACTAATTTTTTTTTTTTGGAGTCCATCGCTCCCGCTATTTTTCTCTACATTAAATTGATTTTTAAATTTTCGATAAATTTGTATTTTCTCTAATAAGGATTAATCTGTTATTCCTAACTGTATTATTTATCTTAAATTACAATACAGTCTTGATTTCTATGTTACACACACACGTGCGCTCCTCCAACGATTGTCTTTGGTTAGTTCACACACAGTTGCCACCAAAAATTTTGTATTGTATCTTCTCTGAATTTTTGTCTCACGTACTAATGTATATTGGAAATTGATTTCTAACATTATTTTAACATGCTATATTTCACAGAGGCAATACTCTCCATACAGTAACGCCACCTGCGCAATCCATTGATTGCACTGGTGACGCTACTATATGAAGAGTTGTGCCTCTGTGAAAAACAGCTTGTGTAAGCATAAAGAATAATGATCATGTGATGTTTGATGGCATGTTATATTTAATATACAAACAACTTACTTGTATTATTACACAGGAACTAGGTCATAATTGATAACTGAAAATAGTGTATCCACATTTTACTGAGACCATAGGGGACTTAATGAATGAAATATTCTCTATGGCCACTTAAATTTTGTTTCCAAGTATCTTAAATTTCTATTATATTTCCTTTCAACTCATATTCATGAATCTGTTAAACAAAATAACAGTATTTGTTTTGAAATATCACTTTATATTTTAATAGCCATAGAAATCTTAGCAGTGAAAATGCAGTTCTTATTATTTTCATTAATGATAAGATATGAACTCAAAATCTTGATTAATAAGTTATCAATGGATGAAGGTTTATATTTAATTATAAATTACTGAAAAAGATATAAAAGTCACCAAGGTAAAAGAAAATCCCTTTTCTGATAACTATCAATTAGTCTTATTATGAAATGCTGTAGTTTAGAAAATGGCATAAAAAAATAATTATCAGAATGCATCGAAGATTCATATTCTATCATATTTTGTAATACTTTTATAGATTGATTTATAATTAGCACTATAATTGAATTTTGGAGTACATCATTACTGATAGATCATTGTCTGTTATTTAAGTTATATTGGCATGTTTATCTCATTTTTAGTATCTAGACAGGCCAATTCATGTCTTCAAATATGAGTTTTCCCAATTTTATATAATTTATTTGGCTAACAGGAAAATTGTTTTCTTATAAAGATTCATTACAGATTTCTATTAAATGACTTTTTATGAATTAATAAACAATTTCATCTAAACCATTTTTGTTTGGTTCATAGAAAGTTTTAACTTTTCCCCATAACTTCATGAATGATATTGATATATAACTAATACAGCCGTAAAGAACACTATGTTAATATACATAACTTATACAGCTGTAGAGAACACTATGCCAATATAATACTGAGAACAGAATCAACTATTTCAATTTTTGTTTTCACATTTATTCAGATTACAAGTTATTAATTGAATTAGAAATACATTGGGCATTAATTTATTGTTATTAAAATGGTTTTAGTAAGCAAAACATGGACTGGAATACCATGAGATATAGGTGAAATTAGTTATTAAAAATCATGATACTATAATATATAGACACTGAACTGGATTCAGATTTATATGACTATAGAAACAAATTAGCTTAGTTGAAAATATTTGCTTTTCTAGTTTGGGCTGATAGTTTGAGATAACATAAAAGTAAATAATAGGAGTTGGAATGAAAGTGCATCAGGGTTCTAAAGTTTAGTGAGCCTGTTCCAAGATCAAAGACTCCTCATTGATGAGAACCATATATTTGAAACTATTCTAGGGAATTTGACTAGAAAAGCACAGATAGGGATTTATTAATTCTATCAGCTAACAACTATTCTTTTTCAATGCTTAGAATATGTGGCAAAACAAAGATAGGATAGTTTGCTACTAAACAAGCAATATATAAACTGAAGACAAGTGATAGGTCGTGATGCTTTATTGATGCAGTGATAATGTGGTAAATTTAAGACATTTTAATAATGAAATTTTTATTATGTTTGTGTTAATATGAAATAAGAGGGTGGGGATTTTTTTGTCTAACTTCATTTACTTAAAATGAAGATAAGACAATGAGTATCAAAGTTGTTCATCACTTAATTAGAAATAAGCAACCACAATAAGAAATGTAGATCTACAAAGATTGTTTATCAATTAATTAAAAACAGCAATAACAAATAATTAGAACTGTTTTATTCAAAATTTAAAGCCATATTGTTGAAAATATTTATAAAAATTAAGAAATAGGGTATTTTACATTAGTAGCAAATAGGTAAAACTTAAATATTTGTTTTAGATAGAAAATCTTTTGTTTTACGGAATGACGTATTAAGAAGTATCTATAATTAAGAAAGTTCTGTAAATTTTTAACCTTTATTAACTTTCAATTTTTTTTTTTTTTGATAACTAATGATTCCCAATTGAAATGGAATTAAGAAAAAATCCAAGCGCTAGATAATTATTTACTGAATGTATTGTATTATATACAACTATAAAAATATTTCTTAATCAAGAAATGCTATCTGGAATAACTTCTTACATGACTATATTTTTTATTAAAGAAGAAATATATATTTAATAAGTTAAGAAATAAGACTTTTTTTAATGTGTTAATGAAAGCTCTTGAGGTCCATTCCTGTACCATGTAGATGAAACATAGAATTTAGATAAAAAGTAATTCATACATGGAATAAAAATGCAATCACAAAACTAAAATAAAACATGCAGAAATCAGTTTTGAATATATAGTTTTATACACAAGAATAACTTATTTTGGAGA
>JAQFVV010011462.1:0-19048 GCA_028023455.1 Epiperipatus broadwayi | reverse complement strand
ATATCAACAGCTCTATTACATGACTTTCCCAAATGCATTCTCGTGTAGTACTCTAGAGCTATTTATTATAAGACTGAGTAATCAATGGGTCTCTAAGGATATAGTTCTAAATTAACCTCGCTCCATAATCAGTTTCTGGTTTTGTGCTATCAGTGAGAAATAAGATTCAAAGCTAACAGCCATTTTTAATATTTATATTATTTAATCTAAAAGCGTGAACTTCGAAAAAAAAAATACATCATTGGTCTGTCTATTTATTATCCAAACTCACAGAAAATTCCTATAGAGTAGGGGGAAAGAACTACTTTTGAAATTGAATAAGAAAGTCATATGACATTGTTGAAAAGGTGGAAGAAGCCTACAATTGGCATAATACTCAACTTGTAATGAAATGTGTAGGGATGCTGTGGAGAAGAAAGACTAGTAGTGATTGAAGAAGATGGATTGAACTCTGAGAGACCTTCTTCCTGCAGTGGATTGATAATGGTTGAAAAATGATCATGATAAAATGCATAAAACTGATCTCTTGTCAGATCTGTATAACTCTGTAATCAATTTATCTTGGGTTCAAAACCTTGGGTTTTTCTTTTAAAAAATTAGATTATTAGTTTAAATATGTGTCTTCTATATACATAAATATATTATTCACTTTGAATCATAGATTTAACTTATAGTAAGTCAAAAACCATAAATCTTAATCTAGGAAGGAATAATAATATTTGATTATTAGAATTTAAAGCGACCAATGATTGATCAGGATATTAAAAGACTATTATTTAAATATTATTAAATTAATCATGGTCTATATGTTCAAGCAATATTACTATTTCTACTATTACTACTATTATTACTACTTCTATTACTACTGTGATACTCTAAGGCTATTATTTCATTTACTTATACTAGATATTTCCTATACACATGTAAATAAGAGGATTTGAACTTAGGATGAATGGCTAAAAATTCTAAAGTTTAGAAGTCCACCTATTTACTATTATTATTATTTAGTTGTTATTCTTGTTATTTATTTTGATTTATCAAG
Organism: Epiperipatus broadwayi; assembly: GCA_028023455.1. Lineage (NCBI taxonomy): Eukaryota > Metazoa > Onychophora > Udeonychophora > Euonychophora > Peripatidae > Epiperipatus > Epiperipatus broadwayi. The sequence continues at coordinate 18,006 of JAQFVV010011462.1, read as the reverse complement.
AAAGCTTTTATTAAATAAATCACATCATTGCTCACAAATTACTAAAAAATGAATTTTCACTAAAGCTTATTGGGTTGGTTTAATTTCATATTTGTAATTTATGTCAAGTTCAACTGCATAAATAACTGTCTAATTTTTTGAATGTTAATTTAATTCATTCACTCAGGATAGGATTTTTAACTTGCTCATGTATTTAACATTTATAAAATAAGTTTAAGGATTGCTGAAATCTGTAGCCCCTGTATGATGATGAATAAAAAATCTTTAGAAGAAGAATCACATCAAGGGTTCGTTGCAGTCTTCTTCAAAAGATAGCTGATAACTTTAGTAATTGGTATGATCTAAATAATATGTCAATTTAATTTTAATAAGTCTGTTTCATAGATCATTTTCTGAAAATCTGGGGTTAAAAATGAATTTGGGTCATAGGAATAGAGGATCCTTACGATATACATAAGTATTATCTTGGATTGAAGTATTCATTTATTTACCACTCTCAAAAGCGTGTTGCTCAATTAGCTTAAAGGTATGTTGCAGATGTAATATAATCCTTTAGATAAATTAGTCCAACTTGTTTAATTAATTCTCACCGTTAATCCTGTTTAGTTTCGAAAAGATCCGGGAATCTTTTCATCTAATAATGGATTTTTCCTTCCTCATATGAAAATGATTATTTGTAAAGCTTCAGAATCATAGTGATTACCTTTAGGCACCAGATTATCAATTTTCAATGTCGATTCAATGTCTTCCATCATTAAATATTATTTAATCTTTGAGAATCTATACTTCTAAATGAAAATTGTAATTTATATTAATCAATGTTTAATAAAATTTTATTTTACTAATAAAAAATAAGATTTTAAATATTTTTAAAACAAACTTATTAATCATTATACTTTGAAGGATTTTTGTTTTGAGATTTATATTTATAAATATGTGTTGGGAAGGTAATAGATAATTAATTTGGGAAATAGATGAAGAGAGGGAGTAAGGGGTAGGATTAATGATTTAATTTTGATTGGTGGTTTATGGAAAATCAGTTTATTAACTTCTAACCCTTATTATTTTTATATCCCATGTTCTGTCACTTGCACTCATTCCTTTATTTAATTTCATAAATAATTGCGATACTTGGTGAAAATCTATGTATGCATGAAAAGTTTTTTGAACAAACATGCTGCATTGCGTCGAATTTATATCTTGGGAATCATACAAATGACCATATATTATTTTAAATATCTGTAATCACCATGTCTTATATTGGCTATAACTGTTATTAAAACAGGCAAAACTCTCCATACAGTAGTGCCACTCATTACACAAAATATATAGGTACTGAACTGAGTTCAGACCTATATGACTATATAAGCTAATGATGACTTGGTTTGAAAATATTAAGATATTTTCAATTTCATTCTCATAGTTTTGTAGTTAAGTAGAAATAAAAAGTGACTGCTGGAGGCTTGCTCTAAACCTCTAAGATCTAGATGCATTGCCTGTTTTAATCATTTTAAATACATTATAAAATATATTTATTGTAATTTGATGTTGTAATTTAATAAAATACTAGATTTCTTACTTTTACATAAACAATTACCAAATTTATAAATAATTCCTGCTAGAATATTTTATTTATTTTTACGTACCAAAATAGACTACTTTGTATTGTTTATAATATTTAATGACAAAGATGTTATTATTGAATTATTTGTTTTATTTTTGTTAAAATAATCTTAAAAATTATTTGAAAAGTTAGAAAAAAATTGACAATGAGAAGAATTTAGGATATGATGCAAAAAACTGATCACTGTGTGTGAGACTTTTCTTCCTAGCAATATTATTTTTTAAAAACTCAATAAATGAAGAAATAAAATTTTATAACTGGAAAAAATTTATAAAATGTCCAGCTAGTTAACTATTACAGGACTTCTTAAGTACTTAATTTTTCTTCTCAAAAGTCTCCTAAGATAGTTTTTCAAGAACTTCTGGAAGCAAAGAGAACTATAATTTAATTAATTATTTTTATGCATTTTAAACTAGCAGGATAACCTTTCATATATATTAGAAAAAATAGAAAAAATGGGTCTGTTTTAAAATTATACTATCATAAAATGTATATATTTATTGTATTTATATGATATTAAAAACAATACAAAACCTTATAATCTGAATTTAGAACTATGTTGTATTTTTAATTTATTTGTTATATTTTCTTATATTTATAAAATTTAACTAATAAGGAAAACTTAAATTTTGATTATACAATTTGTTTATAAATAAAAACAAATTCAATTAATTTTCTTTTATTCTGATAGTATTAAGATAAAACACATTATATATAGAGAGAGAGAGAGTGAGTGATTTAGATATAATTTTGCTATATCTATTTCATAAGGGAAATAGACAGAGGAAGCATTAATATACAACACATACTAATATGATGTACTATATAATAAACCAAATTTGCTATTTCTAGACTGTTAATTACATAAACAAACTATTCATCAACATTTGTTTTTAAATATGCATACACATCATTTAGAATCTAGTCTAATTGTAAACAAATGAAAAAAATGAATCCACTTTTCGGCTACATCTAAACTTTTAAATAGACATATAATAGACAATAATAAATAATAAGGCAAATTTTAAATTAGCCATGATGTTATTAAAACTCCAGTCTAATAGCTTATATTAAAAGTTTTCAAGACAGAAATAATTTCTACACATTTTAATAATCTTGTAAGCAAACCACATTGTTAAACTGAGAGGTCAGTGCAGCCGCCCCAGCAAGCAAGCAGTTGGTTGCAGATGGTTGTTGCTGGTTCCGTACCCCGGCCGATGCTATGACATATGAAAAAACTCTACTTTAATATACTATATAATAAATCAACTTGTGAATATTATCAGATTGATAATTATGTAGAAAAGTTACCAAATCATTTTTTTTATAAAATTCGTTAGTATTTTAAAAAAACTGGTTAGTAAGTAATTTGCTTATGTAATTATAGCTTTAGCAATAGCATATTTGATTTATTATATAGTACTTTATATAAGAGTAATTTGTTTACAAGGTTGTTAAATAAAGAGTTTTAATATGGCTGCTTTCAAATTTACCTTGGTAATAGTCATTATTGTCATCAAATATTAAAATAGATACTACCAGGAAAGAGAAAAAGCACAAAGGAGTTGGAAAGACGCAATATATAGAAACATTATAAAAATTAGAAAATGCCAAGAAGATGGAAAGAAATGCTTGAGAATTGGAAGATGTCATATAATATTGTAGACTAATAAAAAAAGTTATTGTCTGTTTTATGGTTTATTTAAGAGTTTAGACATAAACAAACATAATTAGTTTTGATATAGATGGCATGGCTAAATATATTTTTAAAAAAAATGTTTGATGAGTAATTTGATAACAGCCCATACTCTTGTTTGGACACAATTTTTACATATAAATTTATCGAATGAGAGATGGTTAGTTCTTTCAGACTAGTGAGTGAATGTTTTAAGCATTATTGAATGAACATGGGAGGATAAATATTTGATGCACCTGAATAATTGCATTTTGTATTTTTTTATATTAATCCAATGACAAGATTAGATTTATGCATAAACATGAAGTTATAATATGCCTACTATGATAAATATCTTTGGTGAATAAAAGACTTTTTATTGTATATGCAAGTTTCTCAAATAGAAAGGACATTGTGTTTTGTAGATTTTAAAATTGTCCCACATATTTGTCTCTGTGTGAAATGTGTATTTATTTACTATGCTGATAGTTACTATAATATAACTCTTTATTATACACAGAATATTCAAATACCTAAGAAACACTATATATATAAATAAATAATATCCCAGAGTTATGATGAACTTTAGCTATGATTGTGTATTTTTAAGTAAAATAAGTCTAATAATAAATACATTTGTATGTTCAGCATAGACGTGTTCACTCTAAGCTACATATAAGTATTCTTGAAATTTTAATATTTAACTATAAATCTTTAATATTGATATGTTTGAATAACAATGAGTATTTTATTGTATTTAATTCATATCTTAAGTAACTAAATAATAATGTTTAGTTTGGGTGTAAACTTGTATCTTCAAAAATAAGTAAAATAAACATTAATTCTAAAACAATACTAATTTTAAAATAAATGCATAATAATAATAATAATAATAATAATAATAATAACTCAATAATAATAATAATAATAATAATAATAATAATAATAATAATAATAATAATAGTAATAATAATAATAATAATAATAATAATAATAATAATAATAATAATAGTAGTAATAATAATAATAATAATAATAATAATAATAATAATAATAAGGGAATGAGAAGAAGAAGAAGAAGAGAGAAGAAGAAGAAGAAGAAGAAGAAGAAGAAGAAGAAGAAGAAGAAGAAGAAGAAGAAGAAGAAGAAGAAGAAGAAGAAGAAGAAGAAGAAGAAGAAGAAGAAGAAGAAGAAGAAGAAGAAGAAGAAGAAGAAGAAGAAGAAGAAGAAGAAGAAGAAGAAGAAGAAGAAGAAGAAGAAGAAGAAGAAGAAGAAGAAGAAGAAGAAGAAGAAGAAGAAGAAGAAGAAGAAGAAGAAGAAGAAGAAGAAGAAGAAGAAGAAGAAGAAGAAGAAGAAGAAGAAGAAGAAGAAGAAGAAGAAGAAGAAGAAGAAGAAGAAGAAGAAGAAGAAGAAGAAGAAGAAGAAGAAGAAGAAGAAGAAGAAGAAGAAGAAGAAGAAGAAGAAGAAGAAGAAGAAGAAGAAGAAGAAGAAGAAGAAGAAGAAGAAGAAGAAGAAGAAGAAGAAGAAGAAGAAGAAGAAGAAGAAGAAGAAGAAGAAGAAGAAGAAGAAGAAGAAGAAGAAGAAGAAGAAGAAGAAGAAGAAGAAGAAGAAGAAGAAGAAGAAGAAGAAGAAGAAGAAGAAGAAGAAGAAGAAGAAGAAGAAGAAGAAGAAGAAGAAGAAGAAGAAGAAGAAGAAGAAGAAGAAGAAGACCACAGACAATATTTATTTATTAGATAGATGATTAATAGTAAAATAATGAAAATATGAAATCCAGATAATTTAACAAATATAAAAAACAAAAAAAATATATAAAATGTAATAATAATAATTTAAGCTTGAAGCATTCAAGATAAATAACTTCTTGTGATGTTAATTAGGAAAGCTTTATCCTTATTTTCATATAAAATAAACTTTAGGATGTAACTATCTGTGATGTAAGAAAAAGAAATCACTGAAAGATACCTGTTAAGCAAAAGATAAAGAAATCTTTAACATTATAGTAATTGTTAATAAACAAAATGAAATAATGTTTTACTAGTTCTCTAAGTAAAGAAGTTAAATCCGCTTTACCCCAAGGTATTTGACTGATATAAACTTAATTATTCCTAAAAATATTGAAAACATTTACCCTACCATAATATAATACTTTAAAAATATGACATTATTTTCTTTAAATTTTTTATAAGTGCATGTGTTGGTATTTAAAATGCTTATTTAAACTAATATTTATAAATAAAAAGTCTATAACATGTGTTATTTGGAGCTTAAACTAAGCAACAATATATATTTCTGTAAGTCTTATTGCCACAAACATAATTCATTATAATATTGAATTTCAAAAATCTTACACGCTTTCACTTTTCAGCAAAAAAACTTTTATTATTGATTACAGTTTCGACTGTACCATGCAGTCTTCATCAGATATTATTCTATTCTTCTTTCAACTTTCTCTATCCTCTCTTATACAAAATATTCTTTATATAAAGCTTTATGTACCTATATTGATAAACAAAGAGGTAATTATTCTTAAGTAAAAATCTATCAACTATATATAAATATCAACGAATTTGTACATATGCTTCAGATACCTTATTAGCATTTCATTACAATAGCTATAAATTGATCTTAAGATTGATAAAACGTATGAAACTATAAAATATTATAATATATAGATAATAATTATTCTTAATTAATTAATAATATGCATTCAAAATACATTTAAGACAGATATCTACCCCCTAACTGCAAATGTTAAATTATAATAATACTTAATTTAAAATATACTACTACCTGTATAAAAATTTTATCTCACTTGCTTCTTTTGGTGGAACTTTATTATTTAACCAAACTATATATAATGATTAAATAAACATAAGATAAATAAGCATAGCCTCATGTAATTTAAGGTTCACTTTAAAGTCTTTTTAAAAGTTCCAATGTTTTACTTTAGATTGATCGTTTAACGGATTTAAAATAATGGTTAAAATCCTTCAACATTTTATTGTTAATCATTATCTTTAGGCATTTGATTGGAACAAAAACTCAGTAAATAGGGACAAAATCATAGCTTTTTTGGAATTAATCAAATTCATCAATAGTAAGCTTAAAATGTTCGGCACAAGTTGTTTTCTTCAATTTTTTAGATGTAGAGCATAATTAAATAGCTTCATTAGTGACGTCATAACATTTCTTTAAAAAAAATATTTATGCAGAGAAAATTCATTAGTTTTAAAATCTGATTTAATTCTAAACAACCACATTACAGGCAGTTATCACAAACTTTTAGATCAACTGTAGTTATTATAATAGCAAGTGACTTTTAAAATATAGCAGATAGATAAATTAATAATTTTCCGAAGTAGTTTTAAAATTTTCTATTTTAATAAAATTTGTAAGTTTCCATTTGTTCGTACATTTTAAGATAATAGCATTATCTTCAGATATTTCAATTATGCATTTGGACTGTTTAGAGAGGCTTGTCATTTTGCCATACAGGACAAATGATTGTAAAGTCTATCCTTCCATCTCAATCTAGTTCATAATGCCAAGATGACTAAATTTCCAAATTCAGGATTTGTGCCTAGTTTTAGTGTAGATAGTTAGAAATGAAAGTCAAGAATCTTAAGATTTCTCTCAGGAAGGCATATTTATAGATTATAATCCATGATCAGTTCCAGTAACATACTTCACTCAAATTTTCTCCTCTTAGTATTTTATACCAAATCTTGATCCTGTCTGTCATAACATTGCTAAGGTCTGATATGCTTTCAGAGGAATGTTAGAAATTTTTTTACCATCACAGTAGAGTGAAGCTATTTTAAAATTACAAATAATATATTAAAATACCATTTAAAGAAAATATTATTTTTTTTAATAAAATTGATATACATATTAAATGGTAAAATAAATATTTACATTACCGATATTAGAATAAATCATTCTGTTTTATTTACTGTTTTCTCTGGAAATTACATTTTTATTACAAATAATAATTTTGTGTGAAATTTTTAAAGATAATATTCCTTTTAAATTTGCAGATATGTCACAGAGACAAAACATTTGCGTATGTATGTTCAAATATTACATGATCACCATTTCCTATGCATGCTCATAACTGTTAGTTAAAACAGGAAAACCTCCATGCCAAAAAGTAGTGCTACTTAGTGCTTGCCAGAATAATCAATGGATTCTAGAAGGCTCAGGCATAAAATTTTTATCTAGTGCCTACTTATCCAATATCTTGTGACTACTTTCTAGCTTGTGGATTTTATCAGTAAGGAGCCTTGAATCTGAGGATATCTCAAGACTAGTTTTTAGCTTATGGTTTTGTCAGTGAGGGTTTCCTTAGGATCTTTGCTCCTCACTGACAAAATCCACACAAGCTAGAAACTAGTCTGGGGATACTGGATGAGCAGGCACTAGATAGGAATTTTATGCATAAGCCTTCTGGACTAAGATCTAGGTGCAGTGCTCTCAGACCCAAGGTCCCTCACTGATTAAAGCCACAAGCTCAAAACTATTCTGGGAATATTGGATGAGCAGTAAGCACTAGATAGAGATTTTATGCACAAGCCTTATGGGATCCATTGATTACTCTGGCTTGCACTGAGTGGCACTTTATGGAGAGTTTTCCTTGTTTTAATATTCAAATATTACATTAAAATTTTATGTCAAAATGAAATGTTGCTTTAATCCTTATGTATACAATAATACAAATATTGTTTTTCTGATCCTATTTTAATTAATTCTCTCTCTCTCTCTCTCTATATATATATATATATATATATTGAAATGATCAGTGTGTATGCACACACAGAGCTTCATGTTAGTTATTTAAAAATAGGATATGTATAGATTTTGTAGATCAAATATTTGATTTTTTCATTTTTTTGTGTTAAAAAGAATAATATGCAGATGCATGTGTGTGTTGATGAATGAGATGGCTCATATATATATGTCCTGTTTTATTGAAATATATTTTTATATATATTTAGAAAGGAATAATATATTTCCTTTGTCTTATATATTTTTTTCCCTAAAAGACAAAGAAAGTTGACTCATTCTTTCTTTGGATATAACAATTTTAATGAGTCTATTTTTTCGAAACATTCATAGAGTTTCAGGGAAATGTTAATTATGTCTCATCTTCACATGGCAGTTAAAAATGCAATTAAAATTTTCTATACCTTGGTTTAATCTTAATGGGATTTGCCAGCTGCTTTAAATTAAAGATCAATCAAGTAGTCCATTTTCATTTCTAACAAAAGGCAGTTCAAATATAGGTGTTAAAAAATATAGGTTTAAACCGAAGGCTTTGCTGAGTAAAAGCTTTCAGAAAAATACTGGACTAATTTTTTCTAGAAAGGCAATCAAAGAATCAAGGAATCAAAGAATAAAGAGTAAAAGAAGTCAAAGCAGAAAGTTGTTGGCAGCCAAAAGTAAAAGAAAAGGAAAAAAAGTTTTAAGAGTGAAAGTGAAAGTCACTCTCTTTAATAGATTCAATTGACTATATTTAAGCTTGATGACAGGTAATCGCCATGGCCTGTGAGTATATAAAATTTACCTTTCCCCCTTCTCTGGGAACTTCAGAAAATGCATCTAAAGAAGAAGAAATCCACTTGACTTCCATGCTGCTGCCTGAAAGAAATGGAAACCAACTTCAAAGCCAGTCTATTCTGAATCATGTAAAGCCAAAGGTCGATCCCAAAATAAGTGCACCAGTAAGAAAACAGCTGCCTCAATCAAAGTGACACAGTAATCCATCGCAAGTATGAACTTTCAATCTTTAAAATATATTTATATCTTAAAAATGCCTTCTATAAAAACTCTAGAATATTTAATTTCCACAGATTTATAAAATTCGTAAAAGACTCTATCTTAAAAAAATGTGCTTCAAAAGGATAGTGATATATATGAGTGTTTTTAGTTTTTTTATTTTTATTTTTAACAAGTCAATTTGTGTTATGACTAGATTACTTATTGAAGGTAAAAAAAAGAGTATAATGTCTAATTCTAATAAGTGGGAACAAAGGTATTATTATAGGAGTTTATAAATACAACTTTTATATATTTTATTTTGAGATATGCCAGTATGTTTTCTTTAGGTAGCGGTAAATATATATTTGATTGATTGATTTATTTATGCCAATACAGTCAAGTAGGGGACAAATAATATTTTACTATTAATGTATGTATAGATTTGTTTGCTTTATCCCAAATCTAAAGTGAAAGAGGGGTAACATTTTTTATAATGGTAAAATAAGAAACAGTCAAACTTAAGTTTCTTAAATCGTGTCTAATTCTGGGCTTAGTTAAAAATGTCATTTATTTAAAAGAGAGAGAGAGAGAGAAAGAAAAGAAATCAACATTTCGGTATTAAAATCTGCCCTCTTCCCTGTATATACATGATTACAGTACCTTGTTAAAGAAAATTAAAATACAATGAGTGTTAAAATTATTTATTTGATTTAGTTTAAGATTTTTTGTGACAATTAAAAATGAAATAATATATATATATATGCGTTTATTTACATGTTAAAAAATAATAATAATAATAATAATAATAATAATAATAATAATAATAATAGTGTTTTTTTTTTAAATATAAAACGGGCAATATTACTTATTACAAAGATATGTATTCATCTCACTTATATATATATTTTGTGATGCATGCATTTGGGAAAGAGTAATATCCTCAGCAGTAGGGGTTTTTTGCCTCTTTAGCATTTTATGGTTAAACTTTATATTTGAACACTTGGGCATTTTATAGCCTATAAAATATGGTTGTCTTAAAATTTCCTATTATTACTTATGAAAGACAGGCTTAAGAAAAATATCTATACAGATATAAGTTAATGCTTTCAATGGGCAAATATATCAGTGTTGCTTAATAGAATGATCTGTGCCTCTATATGGCTTTTAATAATGAATATATACCAAGTAATGCTACGCGAGCTGCTGTGAGATGATCTTTCCTGGAGATAGCCATGTTAGTGAGCTGACAAATTTGTATACTCTATGATGATAGGTTTCAAATCCCAGCTCCATTATTTTCTCCACAGGCTAAGGTTTTGATTGCAGATGTGTTATCATAGGAACTTATATAGATTTTATTGCTCGATTTAGGAGATTGGCTCCATAAAAGCTAACAATGCCAATATTAATATATCCGTCACTGGATTAGAACCCAGACACCACTGAACGCTGTAATTAGATTTCTTTGATCATGTCTGTTGGTAATGCTGTGTGGGAGAGATAAACTATATTTAACATATAACTATTGATAGTGAAGGTGAAGGGAGCTAGAATTATGCTTAGCTCCATAACTCCTTGCTGGGGGAATACTAAAAGTAATTATAATAATAAAAAATATATACTTAGCTTTCCTATGTATGTGAACACACATGTGAATTGCGGTATATATATTTTGACCGCTAACCTAATTTAACCAGGTATTGTGTTTACCTTCTGATGATTGGCATATTAATTTTATAGTCGCATATTTTTAATCAAATATTATCATTATTAATATAAAAATTTGTTTTATGCTTACACACATATAATACTGATATTTACTATGTGTTGTAATTATTGATGTAAAATAACTTATGGTTGAATATTGTAATTCTTTGTAAAATCAACACACATTTATCATAGTGATATCTAAATACTGTAATTCCTTTATAAATAACTGATAGCTGAATATTGTAATTCTTTGTAAAAATAATACATTTATCCTAGTGATATCACTATCAATAACTGAGAGTTAAATATTTGAATTGTTATTTTTGGTTTAAATGTAACCCCAATATTGTAATTATTATTTTTTGGTTTAAATGTAACCCCATACATGGATCATAATAAGATCCATACACTGTTATTATTATTTCTATCTTCTAATGAATTGTATTAATAAATCATATATATCTATACAGTTGTCATGTCATTCCCTAGTTCATCATATCCACCCAACTATGTCCACACTTAATTAAGTCATATATGTATATATCCAAAACCTATGAAATATTTGAAATAATATTCTGAACTGTATCAGAGTATTTGGTGAGTCTCTTAGATTAATTTGAGAATTCTATTGCCTGACAGGCTAAGTTTGAACTTATAGAGTCCTTGTTTTACCCTGACCACCTGGACTGAAGAACAATGACCATTAGTAGCATCAGGAGCATTGGTTGGATAGTGGAGATTTTGGAGCACTGGCAAATAGGTTAAAACTTAGTACGTTCCGTGACTACCATATCCCAAACATGCTGGGTTTGAAGTACTTTTGCTAGGTCTTTGAATCTTGTTGGCTGATCACATGATTCTGACCGTTACTATATATATATATAGTGTATTTTTATCACTGTATTGTGATTTTAAAAGTTAATGTTGTGCAAGGTGTGTTTATTATTAAATATAAAACCATGATTGCTAAAATGCTGTCAAGTATTTTAAAACATTATAAAAAATATACAGGCAGACATCTTGGATTCTTTTAAAATTTAGTTTTATATGGTAAATAAGTTTAGAGGTAATGTTAATACTACACACATGAAATTATAATACTAATAAATAGTGTATAGTAATAATAATAAAGCCACAAAATTTTTGAAGTTATGCTCAATATTATTAAAACATATCAAATAACTATCACAATATATATATATATAAAATTTTATTTTCTCTTGTTGGCTGATAGTAAAAAATGGCTATGTTTTCAATAAGTCTGCCTGTGTCAAATTCACAACCATTTTCATGCATCAATTTCACAACTAAATTAAAAAAAATTGTTTACAAGGAAGATTCCACCATTAAGTAATATGTACTCAGGAAAAAAATCAGTATATGTCCTTTAAATTACAAAGACATAGCTTTTAAATTGCAAAGAATGTAAAACACAGGCATAAGTTCATGTTTGAAATGTGATATTTAGTAGTGAAAAAAAGAGATAACATTAGTATTTCAAATACATTTAGTTTTATTATGTATAACTGAAATTGAAACGATGGCTTTTGAGTCAATAATAACAATTCTCAAAACTGATTTATAATATTAAAATTCCTTTGTTCAATTTTATGATTAAATTCCTTTAAAAAATTTGTTAAAGTAATTAATTTAAAAACCATAGTCTATTCAGGCTGGGTACATCTGGTATATATAATTTGCTTATACGAAAGGTCTCCTTTTTTATATATAGAGGGTAATTGAACTTAGAATTTTTAAGTCTATATTGATCCTCCATTCAATCTGATAGCTAAAAATACACATGATCATACTCATGCAAAATGATTAATGATCCCAAACATGCACATTCCTGCAAAGTCAACATTTTTCTATTGGACCAGATTCTAATTTCCCACACACATATATAAAATCAGTTTTCAGTTTATGCTAAGACAGCAATTTCTTAACCATTTTTTGACAATATTTGTTCCTTCTTCTTCTTTCCAACTATTCAACCAGCCATTGCAGGGTTTTCATAAAACAACATGCCTAAAGCCCTAATTGGATTTTGATATTGTAATCATATCCATGTAACATCATGGCACACACCTCCCATGTTATTTAATTCTATGAGAGATCCATATATATATATACATATATATATATACATATATATATATAAATATAAATTAATATATATATATATTGTAACATATATTATAATTTATATAAATTATATTCTTTTATATGCATTTGGACTATACATTTTGTTGTCTTTTTATCAACTATATAACGTTGAATAATCAAAACGAGACAAACTCTTAATGTTAAGATAAAGTTGTGGAAAATCTTAATTGAACTATTTTAATTAGTTAAGTATATTCCCATTTTGATTATTCAACTTTATATAGTTGATGGAAGTATCATGAAAGTGTATAGTCAAAAGTACTTTTAAAAGAATATAATTTATATAAATTGTACTGTATTTTGATATATATATTGATTTGTATATTACATATGTGGGGAAATGAATACAGATATCAAACTTTATTTATTTTATATATATCTGAATAGGAGTGGTAATAAATCATTTCTATAATATAAATTCAGGCTATCTCTCTCCTATTAAGATATATGGATATGTAGTGGTCTGGCAACATGATCTTAAGATTTGCCTGATATCTCCATGGGTATGACTACAATATCAAATCCAATAAGAGTTTTGAGTGTTTCATTGAATGGTTTTTCAATGAAATAATTAGTTGAATAATTGGAAGAGAGAAAAGATGAATTCATGTTCAATAAAATTTAAGGAATTGCTATCTTAATATAAACGGAGTATTGATTGTGTGTGGGATATTATGATCTAGTCCCAACTGATGAGTGCCGTTCTACAGTTATTATTATATTATAGATCATTTATCTTTTTTTCTACATGTAAGTGGTCATGTGTATTATTGTTTGAGATGGAGTGAGGAGGAAAATATAGACTAAAAAAATTCTTTAAGTTCAAACCTCTCTACTTATATATATATATATATATATATATATATATATATATATATATATATATATATATATATATATAATAAATGTTATACAATTTCATAATCCTGTTTTTAAGTTTGTATTTAATGATCACTAGATGGAGCTATTAATACTTCTAACTAAGCTTTATTTTATATAAAAAGAAAGAAAAAGAATTCAAAAATCTCCTTCAGAAAGTTCCTATCTCCAGACCAATTAGTTTCAAGCTTGTGGCTCACTTCAGTGGAGTACTGAGTCTCTAGAAACTAGAAGTAGTTCTAGTTTTTAGAGTCCCAGCACTCCACTCTTAGTTCTAGTTTCTAGAGTCCCAGTGCTCCACTGAGGTGAGCCATGTTTGAAAACCAATTGGCTGGAGTTTGGGACTTTTTAAAAGAGATTTTAAATTCTTTCTCTTTCGGCACTTATAAAATAAAGCTTAATCAGAGCTATTAGTAACCTCCATCTAGTGATCATATATATATATATATATATATATATATATATATATATATATATATATATATATATATATATGTAAAACAATGATTTCCATAGGGTTAAATATATAAAATACATATTTTCCGGGTTCATCTGTGTCAAAAACTTTTAATATTAATATACTGACGTTTCAACTTGGTCACATAAGCCATCCACAGAGCTATAAAAGGTAGAAAGATGGTTGTAGAGGCGCTACAATCACTGATTTGAATAAAATGTTAAAATTCCACCAATAGCAAAAATGTTAAATAATTTAGTTAATGCTATTTAAAAAATCTTTCCAAATAGGAGGAAGTTTGCATGGATCATCTCCGCTTATTGAAGGGGTTGCAATCTGGCCTTTTAAGTATCTTTCAATGGCTTCTATTAATTTTGCACTGGAAAAGAGATTATCACATCCGGATAAGATCCTGGTACTAGAAAAATCAATTCTATGACCTGAATCTATAGTATGGAGTGAGAGTGCTGATGATGATGAGAGTGTTGATTAACTGCTATTAGCATGCTCATCTCTCCTAACACTGATGTAATGACTACTCATACTTCTATGTAAGAAGCTTCTTTACTTATTTTTACATGAGATTTGATAGACACTATGAGATTCAAGAGGGATTGAATCCTTAGGCTTAAGTATTATATTGCTGATCTTTTGATGAGCAGAAAATGCTGTATCTATATTATAGCATTTTAATATACATCCAATACTGTCTGTAGTTCCTTTTACATATGGAACACAAATCCTAATAGCTGATTTATCATCTTTTTGTTTCCTATTTTATCTATTTTGGGCTTGAAATAAGGCCTTTTTTTTTTTTTTTTTTATAAATTTGTAATTATAACTATTTCTTCTTTTAGATGTGTTCCATCTGAAAGGTTAATTGTTTATTTAAAAGAGTTTAAAAAATATTGAGTTGGGTGATGATGAGAAAAATGTAAATATCTGTGTGTGTGTGTAGTTCCTTTTAATATGGAACAAAATCCTGATAGTGATTTTATCATCTTTTTGTTTCTATTTTGTTATTTTGACTTGAAACAAGACATTTTTTTCTTTATAAATTTTATAATTATAACTTATTTCTTTTCTTTTCAGATGTGTCTCATCTGAAAGGTTAACTGCTCTATTTAAAAGAGTTTTGTCATACAGAAACTATCTGAGTTGGGTGATGATGAGAATGGAAATGTGTAAATATCTGTCTATGTGTGTATCCTTTCTGTAAATAGAAAAAGATAAACTATTTGGTGTTCTGGTGACTAGAACATCAAGAAAAGGGAGTTTTCCATCTGACTCTGTCTCCATTGTAAATTTAATATGAGGATGCATATTATTTAAATGTAAGAAAAAATCATCTAATTTATTTTTTCCATGTTGCCATATGACAAAAGTGTCATCTATGTATCTGAGCCAAATGAGAGGTTTTAAAGATGATGATTCTAAAGCACGAGTTTCTATATATTCCTTACATGAATAAAAATATATCTATTACTGCTGAGACTAGGTGAGACCATATTGCAAGCTTTAGATCGTTTAAAGATTCGGAATTTGTAACAGCAAAGCAAAAGAAAAATTGCAAATGCTAATTAGAACAGCAATCTCAAAACATTAGGTATCCAAATTAAAAAAACCGTTTATAATTTATCTAGAAAAGCCTTTCTACAGATGAAATTTCGGTTTTAGAAAAAGGTTTCAATTTTGCTTTAACACCTTCCCGGGGACTACCTTTTGAGAAAGTTGTCTGTAATGCTGAATCCGCTGTCAATACAAATTGTGATTCTGCACTGGCTGATTTGGCTAGAACTGAGATTTGTAATGCAGTCAAAAGCTAAGCTTCCTAAAAATAATATTTCAAAGAAAGAAAGACAAGCATTAAATAATATAAAATCGGACAAATCAATTATTGTACTTCCAGCTGATAAAGGTAATGCCACAGTTGTAATGGATCGCGATATGATTACTATAATAAATTTTGAGATCTGCTTAATGATAAAACTTATAAACTATCAAAAAGAGATCATACTTCACATATTTGGAAAAAAACAACAAGCTATTATTAATCAAAGCACCTATTGAAACCGAGATAAAAAATAAAATAATCCCTCGTGAAAAATCTTGGGTCTGTCCAAAATTTTATGGACTTCCAAAAATTCAGCAAACCAGATACCTCCCTTCGCCCAATAGTAAGTGCAATAGGTTCTTCAACTCATATTTCAGTTAGATACTTATCGGATTTCATTAAACCCACAATCCCATCTATTAAATCATATATTAAAACCCTCTTCATTTTTATTTCTGTTTTTTTAAAAAGTTTAAAAAATAATGCTAATGCGACATTCTGTCAGTTTTGATGTCGTGTCTTTGTTTACAAACATTCCAATTGATGAAGCTTTAAATATAATCACAACACTGTACCAAAATACTCAGACCATATTATTGCTTTGTTTAAACATTGTCTCTTAAATACATATTTTGTATACAATGGACAGCATTACAGACAAGTTTTTGGTAGTCCTATGGGCTCACCTATCTCAGGAAAAATAGCTGATTTATTCATGGAATATGGTTGTGAAACCTCGTGCTTTAGAATCATCATCATCAAAACCTCTCATTTGGCTCAGATACATAGATGACACTTTTGTCATATGGCAACATTGAAAAAATAAATAATATGATTTTTCCTTACATTTTTTCCTTCGCTTTGTAATAATATGCATCCTCATATTAAATTTACAATGGAGACAGAGTCTGGATGGAAACCTCATTTTTCTTGATGTTCTAGTCACCAGAACACTCAAATAGCTTGTCTTTTCCTATTTACAGAAATGATACAGAATTTGACAGATATTTCCATTTCCATTCTTAATATCACCCAACTCAGATAATTTCTGGAGCCAAAACTCTTTTAAATAGAGTTAATTAACCTTTCAGATGAGACACATCTGAAAAAAGAAATAAATCATATTAATATTATTTTATTAGCAAATAGTTATAATTTTAAATTTATATAAAAAAAGTCTTATTTCAAGCCCAAAATAGACAAAATAGGAGACAAAAAGATAAATCAGCTATTAGGATTTGTGTTCCATATGTAAAAGAAACTACAGACAGTAACGATCGTGATATTAAAAAACACTAGTGCAATATAGAGACAGCATTTTCTGCTCATCAAAAGATCAGCAATATAACAGCTTGGCTCTGGGCTGATTCAATCCCTGGAATCTCATGTCAGTGTCTATCAAATCTCATGTGTTTGGGTACCAAAGCTTCTAACATAGGTATGAGTAATTGTCACATCAGTACATAGAGTAGATTATATACATGCTAATGCAGTTAAACAAAACTCATCATCATCAGCACTCCCACTCCATACTATAGATTCAGGTCATAAAATTGATTTTTCTAGTACCAGTATCATATCCAGATGTGATAATCTCTACCATTGCAAAATTAGAGAAGCCATTGAGATACTTATAAGGCCAGATTGTATCAATAAGCGAGACAATACATGCAAATTTCCTCCTATTTTTTGGAAGATTTTTTTTAAAAACATTCCTAAATTTAATATTTTTGCTATTAGAATTTTAACGTTTTATTCAAATCAGTGATTGTAACGCTTACGGGGGCTTTTATAACTTCTGTGGATGCATTCTGTGCATTCAAGTCGAAACGTCAGTATATTAATATTAAAAGTTTTCTTTGTCACGGATGAACCCAGAAAATATGTATTTTTTATATAAACA